>OX463233.1:179772399-179991983 GCA_949820135.1 Sylvilagus floridanus
AGACCTGGACAGGCCAAGATCACACAGCGAGCAGGTGTCAAAGTGGCTTCAAACCCAGGTCTGCCAAGCCCCGCCTGAGCCGTGCAGTGGGTCACTCCGAGGTGACAGTCAGTGCACCGTTCCGTTCCTGTGGCTGATATGGGCCCTGGACTTGGGAAACTTGGCCAGCCGGTTCCAGCTCAGGGCCTCTCAGCCCGTTAGAGACGGTGGCCGCTGCCAGGCTGGCAGGGTGTTTCTTGGGGGGGCCCCCGTGCGGACGAGTGGGGCTCCCTGAGAGCGCTGTGGTCTCAGGGCGAGGGCCACGCAGATGGTGAGAGACCTCTCCTGACACGTCACTCGCAGCGGCACCACCACGCTCGCTGGCCAGTGTGCTTCCACTCGGGCGGAGAGGGGCGGCACAGCCACAGCCTGGGAAGAGGGGCCGTGGGATCACGTGGGAGCAGTCTCGGGAAGGTGCCCTCTGGCCCAGGTCCTGTGTCGGCCGGCTGGGGCTGCCGTAACCACAGGCCACAGGCTGGGCCCAGACGATCGGCTTCCTCCCCCTCTGAAGGCTGCAGCTCCAAGGTCATGGTGCAGGCGCCCCTCAGTCCTCACCTCGCATTCCCTCCGAGCGTGCGTGCAGAGAGGGGTCCTGGTGTGTCTCCCTCTTCTCCAAGGACGCTGGCCCTGTGGGGTTGGGACCCCGCCCACAAACGCAGTCGTGTGAAGGGAGCGAAGTCCCTCGTTTCTGGGGCCATGGCTGATGTTAACGAAGGGAAGGGAAGGAGTCCACAGACTGGGAGCCACCTCCTCGCTTACCGACGACGAGAGAGCCAGTCCCTGAAGGCGAGGGCCCCGTGTCCCCATCGGCCATAGACCTTCCTCAGGGGACATCAGCGTGGGTCCTCGGCTCGTGAGCAGCCGAAACCCAGGCTGCCCGCAGAGGCACACGCGGGGATTGCTCGTGAGGACAGAGGCGCCGTGCACACGTAGAGAGCCTGCGGAGACGCACTCTCCACTGGGACAGCTGGTGTGCAGGAGTCAGGGGCCCGCCCACGCTCGCAGACCCCAGGGTGCTCGCTGTGCCCGCCCTGGCTGGGGACAGCCCCTGACAGGCAACTGCAGCAACATGACACGCGGAGCCTCGGCAGGGCCCTGGTGACTCCAGGTTGTCCCACCAGGACGAAGGGCTCAGGTGCCCCGCAGCAGGGGGTGTGTGATGGGAAACCTGACACTCTATTATCTCACCCCGCTGTGCTGAGCACAGACGGTGCCGCCAAGGCCCTCAGTAACCCTCGGCTGCTGTGCGAAGCCCCAGCAGACGCCAGCGCTCCTCCACGCGGCCCGCGATGGGCCGCACCCCAGCGATGGGCAGGGTGGGTGACAAGTCCTCAGTGTCACCGCAGACAGCGCCAGGAGGAGACGAGAGGAGCCGGGAGAGGCCAGGCCCCATGTGGTTTGGGCTCCTGGAATTCCCCCAGCACCCCAACCCCCGTGACGGCGCCTTCGTCCTCCGTGGGTGTGGACAAGGGTGTGACGAGTCCCTGCTGCACGTCAAGTATCTTGTCTCAGACAGCAGGTGTGAGAATCAGCCCAGGGCGGGAGCAGCAGCCAGCACCCTGCCGTGTCCAGTGTGTGGCTGGGCTCCTGTAGACACGGGCTGGTTGATATTCCAGGCTCAGGAGGAAGGGGCCGGCTGGGGCTCGGGGCCAGCCAGCCTCACCTCTGCCTCTGCACCAGGGTCTTGTTCAGGTTCCCTTGGTGAGCATCTCCAGCCAGAACCAGGTCACCTTCCATGAAGGAGAAGCTGTGCCCGGCTGTTCACGTGGGGGATGCTGGCAGCTCGGGACAGAGGCCGCGCCACGCCCGTGAGTCCTCCCCACGCTCTCCCCGTGTCCTCCACGAGGCCTGCGTGTGGGAGGGGCCCATCTGGGGAGGGAGGGGACGTCTGGTGTGAGCCGTCACCGGGAATTTAGGCGGCGTTACCAGGGCTGGAGTCTTGCGTTGCGATGAGCTGCCCGGCTTTGTCGCTGTCCTCTGGCCCTCCCGTCCGCCTCCTCAGCGACTCTGGTCCTTCCCACGGTGCTCAGCGCAGGAAGCAGAGGTGCCCGGGCACACGGCATTCCCGCGCCAGCTGGGACGCCACGGGGCCCCCACGTCCCACACTGCGGTGCCTGGGTTCACGTCCCGGCTCCCGCTAACGCGCATCCTGCAGCGGGCGATACCACTCGCGTGGGAGACTGAGACTGACTCCCAGCCTCCTGCCCTCAGCCGGGCCCAGCCCCAGCCGCTGTGGGCTTTTGGGGGTGAACCAGCGGGTGGAGATCTCGGTCTCTCCCTCCTTGCCTGCCCCTCCCTCCCTCCCTCTCTCTCTCTCTGCCTTTCAAGTAAATAAGTAAAAAATTTTTAATTTAAAAAAAAAAGCCAATGTTGCATTCCCATCGGGCCAGAACGCTCCTCTCCTGGCGCAGCCGGCATTCTGCGGACGGCTTCACGGCACGACGGTGGCCATGGATGGCTCTGGGGCCCTGGCTGTGGCAGACAGAACACGGCACCTCTTTTCCCCAGCCTCGCGGGCTGACAGTGGCCATGTTTGCTAAACCCAGGGAAGCCCACCTGGAGAAGGACGTCCAGGCAAGAGGAGCAGAACCGAGAGACGGAGGAGAGGCCTCCCCCACGCTGGACACCCCGCCCCCCTGGTTACATCCCGTGCCTTCACCCCGAGGCCTATTTGTCAGACCCGGACATGGAGGCCTGTGGCGCTGAGCGTTCAGGAGCAGGTGCCAAGGGAGGCAGAGTGTGTCCATGTCGCTGTGTGTCCGTGTCATTTTTTCCCGCGAGGCTGGACCCTCCCGCGGGGGGGGCTCCCAGAGCAGAGTTCGGGGCAACGCTGTCTCGTAGCAGAGCTCCAGAACAGCGGGGAGAAATGTGAGAATGCTCGCTGTGAGAGGGCAGCGACCGGCACCGCCCTGGGGCTGTCGGGGGCCCCTGCCCAGGCTGCAGCCCCGCCAGCAGTCCCGAGCCATCACACGGCTCAGACCGCTTATGCGTTTGGAGAGGTGCAAAGCACTGGGCCACTGCCATCAGCACACGAAGCGCGCAGACGCTCCTCGGTCCACGAGCGTGTTCTGAGGGAGAAAGCCGACTGGTGACAGGAGATCGGCTGGGGGTGGGAAGCCGAGGTGGGCTCTGTGGCGGGGCCAGCAGTCTGCCGTCCGTCCGTGGAAACGATGAGAACCCTCCCGGGCACGGCTCTGAGTGGTGAGCAGTGCCAGGTCCCCGTGTGTGATCTGATGGCCGGGTGTTTGCTGGACAGTGACGGAGGGTCCCCTGCTTGGTCTGGGACTGAACCAGGGGTGTCCGCCTGCCCGATGCCCTTCGGGATGGGGAGTTGGTCACAACTTTCTTCCTGTTAGCTGTAGGTGCAGAGCGGGTGTCGGGGTCCTGCTTCCTGGATGCCCACCCAGCAGTGCACGCCTGCAGCCCTTCTGTAGGGTCTGTGTGCGCCCAGCCCTCCTCCTGCCTCCCGAGCTCCCCCTTGCTCCAGGGCCCCCTCAGGAGCTGCCCTGCGTCTCCCCGCGCCGTGAACCCGGCACCTGCGGCTCTTCACTGGCCCCGCCGCCCTTTCCTCCACCGAGTGGGCTGGGATGAGCAGTCGTGGCACGCAGCTCTTGTAGGCTGCCCGGGAGCGAGGCCGGGGGCCGGCCTGTCCCCTCCTCCTGCCGCCGCGTCACCTGGCCCGCGGCGGTTCTGCTCCAGCAGGCTCAGAGCCGCACAGTGAGTCCCGTTCCTCTGCCACCCGTGGAAACCTGTGCTTGTCTCCATGCCTGATGCCGCGCTCTGCTCCCTTCTGACATCTTCCTGCGCACTCGGGTTGCAGGAAGCGTTTGCCAGAGCACAGCACACGTGCAGAGATGCGCACGGCCTCGGGCACACCCTGTGAAAGCAGGACCCAGCGTCAGGAACGGGAGAATGCAGCGGGGGGCCGCCCGTGGAGGACCCCGTCCAGCTCTGCTGCGGGTGATAATCCTGCCGAAAACCCAAGCAGGCGAGCCCGTCCGAGCCCGTCCGTGCTGAGTCGAAGGCGCGAAGCATTCTGTTGCCCAGGGGAAATCCGGCTGTTGCTCAGAGTGTCCGGTGCGGTGCTGAGCCACGGCCGTCTCCTGATTTCATCCCATCCTCTTCAGGCCTTGTGCTTCATCACAGGGAGCGGGAGACCGGGGCTGTGTCTGAACTCTAGAGAAAAGAGCAGCCTCCTTAGGAGGCTCCTGAACACTCCCAGGACTCGCCCCTCCCTGCCCTGGAGTCCAGGACTCGCCCGGGAGGGGGGCGGCCCCGGGGGACTGGGTCATTTTCTCCGTCCTCTGCTGTTACCGTTTGCTCTTTGAAATCGGTGACTCCTGTTTGCTAACAGGTGACAAAAGCAGCCGCCCTCGAAGAGGGTTCCCGTGACCCGGCAGTGACCAGGCAGGGAAGCTGTGTGCATTGATCGCGTCCTAGCAGGCCATGGACAGGCTCTGCGACAGGCAGGATTTTCTGTTGCTTTTGTGAGAAAAGCCACAAGGCCTGCCTGTCTCCCACGCGGTCTCCTCTGGGGCCGTCCCGACGTCCACTCATCCCTGCCTCTGTCAGCGCGCTGGCCCGTCCAGGAGGCTGCTGGCACTTTTCTGCATCGCCATGGTTGCTTGGCAGCTCAAAGCATGTGCTCTGGCTTCCGTCTGACTGCGTCAGTGGATGGAGCCTGGTCAGCCAGAGTGTCCCCTGCAGACCCACCTGCAGCAGCACTGGAGGAGCGTGGCCGGCACGCGGATGCTGGGGGGAGAGCACCGTGGGTGGGCGGACCTCGCCCGGCAGCCGGCACGAGCAGCCCTGTCTGCGTGCTCCACGCTCATCCCTTGCTCCGTCCCAAACTGGACGAGGCCTGTGACTGTGCCGGACCCGCTGACCCACCTGTGTCCACTCTGCAGTCCAGGGTTCCGTGTCACGTTTCTGCTGGCCGAATCCCTAGCTGCTCCGTCCTGGGCCCTTCTGCGATTCTGCTCCCTCAACACGAGGATCCTGCGCACCGTGGACACGGGGAGCATCCTGGGCTGGCTTTGGGCTCAGGGTTTTCTGCAGTTCGTGGGTGGATGAGGGGAGCACGGGTGCCGGGGTTCAGCTGTGCTGCCCACCCAGGTATCAGCCCCTCCTGGGAGACTCCTGTACAGTCAGGTGCGTCCATTCTCTCCACCGCGAAGCCCTTCTGAGGCCTGGACAGCTGATTTCTGGGGCCAGGGAGTGAGCCGGCAGCCACCCTCAGACCACCCTCGCTTTGACAGTCCTGGCAAGTTTGGAGCCCGTCAGCTGCCTGAGAACGGCCACAGCTCCAGCTTGCGGTGAGACAGGGCGCGGGTGACAGCCGTCTGGGGACAGAGTCCTCGAAGGGGCCACGCCCAGCTCCCGGGAGTCACTGCCCAGCCCCCTATGGGCCCACGGCTGTGGCTTTCCTGGCTTCTGTGTGCACCTGAGCCTGTATCCACACCCTCCACAGGACGCTGTCACCTGGGCATGGCGGGCTGTCCACAGGGCTGACCTCGGCCTGCAGCCCCGTGGGAGGTCAAGCTGATATGGAGCGGCTCGGGGCCCCCCTGTAAGTCACAGAGTTGGTGACGCACGAGGCCCCACTCTAAAAGGCACCGCTGCCGTCCAGCTGGCCCAGGTCCTGGGCAAGCAGAGACTCTGCCGTCAGACACAGCGTTCCCAGGGCTCGGAGACCATCTCCCAGGAGCCTGGGGTGGGAGCATCTGACCTCAGGGATGCCTTCGTCTGCCCAGGCCACCTGGTGCCTGGCTCCTCTGTGTCCTTTGCCTTGTGGGGCTGCCATGTGGACGCAGACTTTGGGGTCTGCCCCTGGTGGTCCCTGGAGCCCCCCCACAAACCCCAAGCCACTGCTGAGCCAGATCAGACCCTGGAGGTGCAGTGAACCCAGGGGACGGCAGAAGTCCCCGCTCCACATGCTGGTGGGGTCCAGGCCAGAGTGGAGGAAGTCGGTACAACGAGGAGGGACTGACAACACTGAGTTCCCACAGAGCAACACAAGCAAACAGCGTGCCTGAGGCCGAGCACCTTGTACAGTGTCCACGCTGCTGAGACAGGCTTTGGACACTGGTCATAGAAGGTTGTATAAGCCACAGCACGTGGGCAGCTTGCCTCCTGCCTAGCCTGACGCACCTGTTATTATCTATAGACCTCGTCAGACAGCTAAACAGCGACTGTCACTCACCCACTTCTTTCCATGTATCTGTGTAGCTCGGTCTCGACCATTTAAACATAGCACAGACTTCTGATAAGTGCGTAATTGGATAGCTCTTTGGCAGTTTCCTATCTGTACCCCTGCCCTCTGCTTTACACTCAGTACTGTGAGGAAATGGCATTAGGAGCTGTGGCAGCCTTTTTATGAGTGTGAGTATGCAGATGAAAGGAAAAATGTTGAGGGTGACTGAAGGCACCTTTATCCCGGAGACAACACTGATGGCTTCTGTCCCAGAGACAATGGGCACTGATGGCCTTGGTCCTGGAGGTGGTGTGTACTGATGGACTCTGTCGTGGAGACAGCACTGATGGCCTCTGTCCTGGAGGCGGTGTGTACTGGTGGCCTCTGTCCCAGAGGTGGTGTGTACTGGTGGCCTCTGTCCTGGAGACAGTGTGTACTGATGGCCTCTGTCCTGGAGGTGGTGTGTACTGATGGCCTCTGTCCCGGAGGTGGTGTGTACTGATGGCCTCTGTCCTGGAGGCAGTGTGTACTGATGGCCTCTGTCCTGGAGACGGTGAGCACTGATGGCGTGCCTGTGTTCAGTGCAGGAAGCCTGCAGTCACCATTGATTCTGTCCTCCATGTTCAGAGTACCTGTGATGGAAAACATTTTTAAAAAACAAACACAACCCATGAGAACACTAAAATCTTCACAAAAAGTTTTGATAAAACTATTCATTAACACCTTTATTCATAGTAAATAAACACTGAGAACAGCTGCAGTGTCCATCAACAGGACAGTGATAACGCCGCAGAGTGTGGAGGGTCCATCCACGGAGCAGCCCTCGCTGTCGTGGCACAGACCAGGGGACGACGGTGCAAGCGTGAGGATGCGTCCCAGTCGCACGGTGCTGGACAGAGCGCGCCGCACACACCCTGCTGTGCGCCCCCTGAGCAGGACATGCCGTAACGTGCAGCTGGACCCCTGGGGCAGCGCCAACAGGACCCCAGTGTCCCTGGTGGGCGAGGGGGTGGATAGGGACTGGGATGGTGGTCACAACCTGTGTCTTGGTAGGGGTTTAGAATTCACAGGCGTGGGGCCGGTGCTGTGGCCTTTGCCTGTGGTGCCAGTTCAAGTCCGGCTGCTCCTCTTCCGGTCCAGCTTTCTGCTATGGGAAAGCAGTGGAGGACGGCCCAAGTGCTTGGGCCCCTGCACCCACGTGGGAGACCCGGAAGAAGATCCTGGCTTCAGATCAGCACAGCTCCGCCATTGCAGCCACCTGGGGCATGAACCAGCAGATGGAAGACCTCTCTCTCTCTCTCTCTCTCTCTCTCTCTCTCTCTCTCTCTCTGCCTCTCTGTGTATAACTCTGACTTTCAAATAAAATAAATACATCTTAAAAGAGAATGCACAGGAGAATGCATAATGTTGCTGCTCCTATTTGTGCCTTTACTTGTTTGCAAATTTTATCTCAAAAGACAAGAAGAAAACCTTTAAAAGATATTGACTTCAGTTAAGAATTTGTGTACTGAAGTGTTTAGGGGCAAAATGCATCCAAAATAAGACAAATGGAAGTGTGGGTGGCTGGGTGGCCAGGCGGGCAGGTGCATGGCACAGCCAGCACCACAAAATGCCGTGGTGGGATCTGCGCGCTCCCTGCAGGTCTTTGACTTCTCTGTGAGACTGGGGGGCTGGGCCTCCATGCAGACGGGGCAGAACGTGTTCTTCCCGCAGCAGCCACGTCCTGCCTTTGGAGAAAGTGGCCTCGTGCACCTGCAGTTTGCCCGAGGAGTTTAGATGAGCCGGGGGTGGAGCGTCTTAGCAAGGCCACCTATGAGGCCTGGAGGACTGCCTCCGATGGACCAGAGGGGATGAGGCAGCTGCCAGAGAGCTTAGCCTCGAAGGCCAGAAAGAACCTGTGAGCCAGAGGCCGGGGCCTTAAGTCGCCCTGGACGTTTCAGCGAGGAACATTGAGATTCAGGTACCACGCGTCCTCGCCTCCAGGGGAGGTTGGTCAGGCTCCAGCCTTCTCTCTGTTATTGGAGTTGACATCTAACGTGGCACAAACAAATGTGCACTGAAGGCTCAGAGGCCCGGTCCCGCCCTTGCTGGGCCCTCGCTGGGTCAAGCTGCTGTCTTCTGGGCCGCTGATTCATTTTTGCAGAAAATGAAATAATGCGCTGACAATTAATGAGATAGAAATGGAAAGCGCCTGGCATTCAGTCCAGGAGCTCTGAGGTCTGTCCGGAGCTGTTTTACCGTGAACAGTGGCTTGGACAGGGGGGAGGTGCCCGTGTGAAGCCATCACTCAGCTCAGTGGCGTGGGGTCCCCACACAGAGGGACGGCAGCAGAAGGGATCCTAGTGCCCGGGGACGGACTGGACCTGCGGCTGTCGTCCTGAGACTCCAGCCCCGCTTGTCCCGGGATTTCCAGAGTTACTGTTAGATTTTAAATGTGCGCCTCTTGGAAATGTTACCTGTGGAAGGAATATTTCTTTGTGTCTCAAAGCTTCAATCTGTCACTGCTCTCAGCCCCTTGGAGTCCTCCTGGTGTGCATGTGTGTGCGCACGTGGTGCACAGTCCTAGATTCCAGACACTAGGGCCAGAGGCCCCCGGTCGAATTCCAGCGGAGACTTCGCCAGCTGTGCGACCTTGGGCAGGTTACCCGAGGCGCTGGGCCCCTCCTCCTCCACCTGTCGTGGGCAGCTCTGCATGAGGGTGGAGAGTGTTACGTCCGCAGGGCTGGGAGCAGTGCTTGACAGGGAGCGAGCAGAACACCCGTGTTCCACGTCAGCAGGTCTGATTAGCATCCCACGTGTAGAATGTGAGCGTGTTTGGTGGTTGTGGGGGGGCTTAGACGTGAGGCACCGCATCTCAGGCCACTTCCCATTATCGATGGTCCTCTCCTGCATACGTCCCGGAGAACGTTCCGTGTCGGCACCGACACCTGCCGTGCCCCGCCGGCCTTCCCTGCTACAGGGCGTCCCAGAGGGTGCACGCACTGCACGCCGCTTGGCCATTCTCTGGGGCAGGGTGGCCCTGTCTTCCTGGCCAGGCTGGGGTTTCTCAGAGTGAGGAGGTCCTTCGGGACAGCAGGTGCACACGAGGGCCGTCCTGAGCGAGCCCCTGCGGCTGCTCCCCGTCTTGTGCCAGCTCCAGTGCAGCGCGGACTCCAGCGCACACTTGTGCTCCTGGGTTTCTCGCCACTGAATCCCAAGGACTAAACGCACTGCACATCATGCATTTAGTTATTTCAACGTGTGTTTATTTGTTATTTGTTTATTTGAAAGATAGGGTGTCAGGGAGGGATCGTGAGAGAGACAAAGAGATCTGTCTGAAGCCCCCCCCCCAAAGGCCCAGTAGCCAGGACGAAGCCAGGGACCCAAGCCCAGAGCCATCATCTGCTGCCTCCCGGGTGCGCACTGGCAGACAGCTGGAGCACGGGTGGAGCCGGCACGTGCGCCAGGCACTCGGACAGGAGGTGGGCATCCCGAATGCCGCTGCACACTGCTCACCACAGCGTTTCCATCTAATGATCCATGCTCCACGGCTCTCCAAGTGGTGGGGCTCTGCCCAGCCCCACCCAGTGCCCTGGGGAGGGAGAGTGTGGGGCCCTGCCCAGCCCCACCCAGTGCCCTGTGGAGGGAGTGTGGAGCCCTGCCCAGCCCTGCCCAGTGCTCTGTGGAGGGGGGTGGGGCCCTGCCCAGCCCCGCCCAGCCCCGCCCAGTGCTCCATGGAGGGGGGGTGTGGAGACCTGCCCAGTGCTCCGTGGAGGGTGGGTGTGGAGCCCTGCCCAGTGCCCTGTGGAGGGAGAGTGTGGGGCCCTGCCCAGCCCTCCCAGTGCCCTGTGGAGGGAGAGTGTGGAGCCCTGTCCAGCCCTGCCCAGGGCTCCATGGAGGGGGTGTGTGGGGCCCTGCCCAGCCCCGCCCAGTGCCCTGTGGAGGGGGGGTGGGGCCCTGCCCAGCCCCACCCAGGGCTTTAACCCACTGTGCCACAGCGCCAGCCCCCCACCATACTTTTAAAGCGTGTAAAGTTCTTGCAGGACATCAAACCTTCCATATAAATATCCATCTTTATTTTGGGGGGTGCCGAAACTTAACGGCTTCTCTTCCAAAATCGAGTGCTTAACTGCTATGCTACAGGGCCAGTCGGGAAAATCCTCCTAGAAATTACTCAAGCAGGACTTAGTCTCATTCCTCCCCTGTAGCTGAATGTGTCAGGCCCTCGGCGCCTCCCTGGCCAGAGCTGAGCAGAGCTGCACATGGCCTGCGGCAGACGGGACACATTGGTCTGACACATGGCCAGGCTGCGGGGGAGGAGCCCCGCGCTCCACGCCGGCTCAGCAACCCTGGACTGCGTGATCCCCGTGGCGGCTCCCAACAGCCCCTGGTGACATCTTGTCACAACAATTAGCAATGCACACAGCAAGTCAGAGGTGGCCACACCGCACTCGAGCGCTGCCCTCGGAGGCCCGCGGGGACTCGACGAGCCACACAGTTCTACTCCAATAGGCACAGTTGGCGCCTAGACCTGCTCGTGGCAAGGCCAGACGGGGCCGCAGCCTCCTCGGTGGAGCCTGTCCAGATCCCAGCCCCCTCCCAGGTAGAGCCGACCTCTCCCTGGCTTGCAGCCCCTCTCGACTGCACGCCTCCGTCGGCCTCTCCTGGTGGTGCCGTGTGGTTCTGTTGTGTTCATTTCATTTCCCGTTCGCTCCCAGGTTGGGAGGGCTGGGGCGATGACGCGCCATGTGTAGCCCAGCTTCTCGAGTGTCGCCGACACTTGCAGTTTGTTTCTGATTTTTTGGCAAACAGAGAAGTCAGCTCAACTCCTGAAGTTTTAGTTTTTGGTTTGTAATTTTCATTTTATTTGAAAGGCAGAGAGACAGACACAGAGAGAGACCTGCCGTCCTCTGGTTCACTCCCCAAATGTCCACAATAGCCAGGGCTGGGCCAGGCTGAAGCTAGTAGCTGGGAGTTCAGTTCAAGTCGCCCCCGTGGGTGGCAGGACCCAAGCAGTGGGGCCAGCATCTGGTTTCTCAGGGTGCACCTGAGCAGGAAACGACGCGAGCCAGGCGCTCCAGTACGGGAGTGGGTACCCAGGTGATGTCCTGGTCACTGTGCCAGCCTCCCAGCCAGGCTGACCCTCTGGACGTGTGCCTGTGTGTAAGAAATGTAGAGTGAGCTTGGATGTGTTTCCTGTCCACCCAAATGGTTGCTGAGCGGTGACCCTGGCGAGCTGGCTGGCATCTCTGGGAAAATCCTGCCATCGTCAGCGTCATGGGAGGGTGCCATGGCCGCTCATGGGGATGCTCTTGGGGCCAGGAACTAGAACCTTCAGGCGAGGCTACATCTGTCTGCTGCTGAACCTCTGGCCGGTCCTGTGTGCTCTGTAGAACACTGTGAAGAACGTAAGGATGCATTCGTTTGGGTGTAGTAGTCCGTGCTACAGTAACATACAAAACCCTTGCTTAGCAAAGTGGGTAAAGGGATTCAGAGTAGCAGAGTGTCCCAGCAGACCCACTGGCGGGAGCAGACTCAGCAGAATTGAAAGACAAGGTTGGATGGCCACGTCCACAGCAGGGTCACTCAGCGCTGAAACTGACCCACCTCAAGGGACTGTTAGCAGAGGAATGGGAGACCCCGCCCTGCCTGAAAAAGGGAGGCCTTGAAATGCCGCGCTTGGTGAGACCGGACGGCCGCAGAAGGCCAGCACTGCACGGTCCCGGCCAGAGGCACAGACACAGAAAGCAGATGGAGGTAGCCGGGGTGGGGAGGAGCGTCGGGGCAGACAGAGAGGGAGAGTAGAACGGGTGTAGCCGGGGCTGGGGAGCGAGGGGTGGGCAGTTAGTGTTTAATGGAGACGGAGTTCGGTTTTGCGAGACTGGAAATTGCTGGAGGTGGATGGTGCTGACGCTGGCGCCTGGATGCCACGGAGGTTCCGCTGAGACACCTGAGGATGCCGGCCTCCCTGTCTCGACACACTCTTCCCTTCCAAAGGAAATTCCGTCACTTTCCAGGCTGAAAAGTCTGAGCTAGAACTAGACGGAGGGCAGAGTTGGACCCAGGCGTGCAATGGCGCTGTCACAGGTCTGCCTGCGTCCCCATTGCTTAAGACAAAATGCAGCCAAGAGCCCACGATCTCCGAGCTCAGACTTAAAAGGGGGCTTTCCTGTTGCTGTGTGGGAAAATTCTTCCAAGAGCTCTGGTCAACCCACGCAGGGCCAGCTCATTCCTGTTGCCACCTCCGTGGGGACGGCCGCATTCCCTAGACGCAAGTCCAGCTACGCAAATAAATAAGACAAAGAGCGAGAGAAGATGGTGATTACCTGAGGGCACGTCAGAGACGGCGGAGAGCGGGGTCCACAGTGCGTTGTGGTGCAAAGCTGTCGAAGTCCACGCAGTTTATTCCCAGTCCGCACTTTCCATGGACCCGTTGGAGACCCCTCGCGTGGACGGCGGCCGCTGGACCCTTGAGCTGTCCTGGCAGCATGGGGAGAGCTGTGGGCTGCCGTCCTGGTCACTCCGCCTCGGCGGCACTGGAGGTGCGGGTGTGGTGTTGGCGCTGCCAGCTCAGGTGGGAGCCCGGGCAGCCGGCCCTCGCCCACCCCACTCGTGGCTTCCTGCAGGGAGCACGCCCCCTGCTGGCGGTAGCCCTGCCTTGCTCTCATGCAGGCTGTCCTCTATGGCCGTGGGTCATACTTCTGACATTCCTTGTTCACTTTTCTTTTAACCGAGAATATAATTCTAACCCTAGAAAGCAAACTCCGGGGTGCAATTCATCAAAAAGGAAGCCACAAACAGCAGTTTGTGAATTGGAGAGAACCAGTGTACTCGTCAAAACTCCACGGTCAGAAAGTCACGGTGAGGCCTTGGGCTGCAGTGTCCTTCAAAACCAGGGCCTGGCGCAGGTGGGTTCAGTGCCGTCAGCGTGCTGTTCTACAGGAGGGGCACACCACTGCCTGCCCAGGAGGGCTGGGTGCCAGGGCCCCGAGTCCTGCGGGAGGGGGGCGCCCTCCCTCGGCAGTTCTCACAGCGGCAGTTGTCCACACCTGCTCAGGGAGGGGCCCTCAGGATGACCGCTGCCCCGTAGCCGTCTGTTCCTCACTGCTGGTAGGAGCAGGCGCAGGTGCCCTTCCCGGGGTATCAGAGGGTGGGTTGTGAGTGGCCACCTCCAGTCTCTGGCCAGCGCTGCCTGTCCAGTCCCCACCCTGGCTGCTGTGGTCTCAGGGACTGCGAGATGTGAAGGGAAGTCTTCGGGGGGGGGGGGGTTAAGGAACCATGTGCTCCGAGGATAAGTCCTTTCCTGGGATCCATATCCCCCCCCCCGTATTCATTCTCTCTCTCTCATACACACACACACACACACACACACACACACACACCTTCTCTCCCTCATTTATTTTTATTGTGCTCTGGACATTGTAATGGAAGAATGAGATGGTGCAAACTATGTAAACTCTCCTGAGACCTTGAGAAAAAAATACCGGAGCCCCATGAGGACGTCCACCCAGCACTGCCAGCCTCGTCACGCGGGGCTGGTGGACGTAGATGAGCGTCTGTCTCGAGCTGGCTTCCTGAGCCCAGAGTGCCGCGTGGCGGTGGCGTCCGTGCTCAGTCGAGCCCTGGGGTGACAGCAGGCTCCGGCCCCGTGGCCTCCCCAGGCCATCTGATGCCGTTCCCTGGCCGGGGGTGGGTTTGGGTTTCAGCCTAGGACTCGGGGGTGGGGATGGGGACAGTGAACCACAGCGTCCATGACCTCCGAGTGGGGGGGACACTGCCAAGACTCAGCCGTCTGGCGGTGCTGATGGTGGCTGGACACGAGCAGGGAGAGTGAGGATGAGGGGCCGGGCTGTCGGGGCGAAGGTTGCAGCATGAAATCAGAGAGGCAGAGGGAGGGAGGCCCAGCACGGGCACACAGGGCCCTGAGGGAGTGCAGAACGCACCCAGCAGGTGGTGGGGGCCACACCTCCTCTGGCTTCCCTTCCGGGGACCGCTGTGCTGCAGCTCAGGACGGAGCCCTGGGAGGCTGTGCAGGAATGGGACAGTGACGGTGGCTGCGCCCTGCGTGCGGAGAACAGGAGACGGGGGCAGCGAGGGCTCAGAACGTGGCTGGCGCGTGGTGCCTCCCGACCCGGGCGCCCAGGGGCCTGTCCTGTTCTTAGCTGCCCGTTACCAGGTGCTGCCCTTCCTCGCCGAGGGCATGCTGCTGAGAGGCGCTGGGGGCGCGGGGGGGGGCGAGTTAGTAGGTCAGCTCGTCAAATATTGATGGCCCAGCTGCCCGGAAGCCCTCTTCCCCACGCCGCAGCCCCGTGGGCCAGGCCGTGCGGGTGCTCAGGGAGCCGCAGATGCCTGGCGGTGCTTACGGAGCCGCCACGCGCTGACGGACGGGCTCTTCCGCCCTCCTCGGTTGTATTATTTATACCTTCTTGTGCACCAATGACTCGACCAGCACGTGGTCCGGCTGCCTAGCAAGTTAGCCAGGGAGTGTGTGCGCATGTGTGTCTGTGTGGGGGCCTGTTTGTCCATGCGTGTTAATGTGTGTGCATGTGTGCATGTGTGTATATGTCCATGTGTGTCTGTTTGCATGTGTGTATAGTTGTTCATGTGTGTGTATGAATGTGTGTTTGCATGTGTGTGTTCGTGCGTGTGTGTTTGCGTGTGTGTGCGTGTGTATATATATGTTCATGTGTGTTCACATGTGTATGTATGTTTGCATGTGTGTGTGTGTTCGTGTGTGTGTTCACATGCGTGTGCGTGCGTGCGCACATAATACTCCTCTTGGTTTCCCTCCCACGGTGGGGTAGTTACAGCATGTGTCAGAGACACGCATCCTTGCTCGTGGATCGCGATCCCTTTACTGCTGGACAGTGTAGACGAGTGATCCCTTTACTGCTCGACAGTGTAGACGAGTTGTGCTTGCACTGGGCCACATGGCAAGGCCCGCTGCTAGCTGCCGCGTACTGTGTGCGGGTGCGTGATTTCTCGGCCATGCTACATCACTCTTTCTCCTGTTCTCAAAGGAGGGTAATGATGGGATGTACTCAGTGCGGTTAGCAGGGAGCCTGGCTGATGCTGGACACGTTGATGATAAACGCGCCTGCTGTCTCACCGTGCTCCATCCGGACACCGGCACAGGCTCCCGCGGCGCTGATGCTGGTGTCTCCCGGCCGCCACACTGGCCCAGAGCATCGCCACGGCCAGGCTGTGTCTCCTGCTGGCCGGCGCTCAGCTGTGCCAGGCGCCAGGGGTGTCTCCCTTTGCAGAGCGTCCTCGCTGTCGGTGCCGGATACGGAGCGCTTCTGACCGCAGCAGGGACTGTCCTCCTTCCGGTGGGTCAGAGCGCCGTGCCAGGGCACGCGCTGGTGCAGATAAAGAGAGTCGGAGCCTCGGGCAGCCGGTGCCCGGGAGTGTTGAGGGAGGCACGTCAAAGTGGCGCCTTCTCCCTTGCCAACCCTGAGCAGCCCTGTGTGCTCAGCCTTAGAATCAGGGTAGGGTTTCCCAGCCCCAGTACTGACTACACCAGGGGCCAGATGACCGGCAGGCCGCGGCTGCCTGTTGGTTGGAAGATGGTTACCAGTGCCCCAGCCTCTTCCCACTAAGTGCCAGAACCACCCCTGGCCGGGACAGCCAGCACTGTCTCCCGACGTTGCCAGATGCCCACTGGCTGAGAACCATGGCTCAGAAGTGCAGCTGGGTGGGGTGGGGACCCCTCGGCTACAAGCCACCCACAACCTTGGCATTCAGATCTGGACGGGCAGATGTGCAGGCTCAGCAGAAGTTGCTTGAAGCTACTGGCACTCCGCGGATTTTAGTTCCAGGGGCAAAAGTTCACGTTGCTTTTTGTTGTTTCCGGAGTGATGCCTCCACTCAAAGCCACTCCAGACTGACGGCAAGCAGCGCCTCGCAGGCACACGCTGCCTCTCTGTGCACTCATCTCATGAATAGTTTAGCACAGGACACAGCGGCCAACAGCACGCACCTCTACACACGTCCTGACCTAGCCGTTCAGCCCACACCTGACCACGCTCCCAGAGCTGACGGGGAGACAGGGGTGCAGCCCGCACCTGACCACACTCCCAGAGCTGACGGGGAGACAGGGGTGCAGCCCGCACCTGACCACGCTCCCAGAGCTGACGGGGAGACAGGGGTGCAGCCCGCACCCGACCACGCTCCCAGAGCTGACGGGGAGACAGGGGTGCAGCCCGCACCTGACCACACTCCCAGAGCTGACGGGGAGACAGGGGTGCAGCCCGCACCCAACCACACTCCCAGAGCTGACGGGGAGACAGGGGTGCAGCCCGCACCTGACCACACTCCCAGAGCTAACGGGGAGCATCCAGGATGTGCACACAGGAGTGAGGCAGCTCAAAGATCTGACAGCCCAGCACGTGGCTATTCTGCGAGACACGTGTGGGTATCTCCGACGAGTGTCAGTTTAATGAGCAGAGGAACCGAAGTCAGAGCGTAATCCAGCGAGTGTGTGAGCCTTGAGTGGATTCTGAACCCACCAGTCCTATAAACGCGTTTCTTCCTGAGACCTGTTCCTGATAGGAAATCTTGCTTGCTGGGCATGAGAGTGCGAAGTGGTTGTGCCTTTAAAATCCCCGCCCTTGCCCTTCTGGTAACTTGGCCGAGCTGCACTGGAGCTGGGGAGAGCTGGGGAGAGGGGTCCTGATGGCTTCAGTCTCGGGGCACAGGTCTGCTCTGACAGGTGGTTCAGCACGGAGTGAAGGGGTGCGGCAGGAGTGGGCAGGAGACAGGGACCCAGCCCCCCGCAGCTCAGTGGTCCCGGCTCAGGAAGTCGCTGGTGCACGGGTTGCAGAGTCCTGGGGCCGCTTGTAGGGGACGGGGTGGGGGCGGGGGCTGGCACCCAGCTCAGGCTGTGCCAGGGAAACGCAGGAGCCGCTGTGTGCAGCTGGGCCCTGCCGCGCCCCTTCCCTCCCGGGCTTGGAAGAACTGTGCACACCGGGTGGTTTGGGACAGGGGGGTGCGTGTGGGAGGGAGCGTGGCTGGCTGGCTCCGTTGGATTCAGGAGCTCCCTGTGCACCTGGAGAGGAAGTTTGCCGTCCTCGTTGCATGGAGAGTTACTTTTCCAAAGAGCTAACAGACGGGAGCAGGGGCGGGGTAGTTCATGGAAAGACAAACTGTAGTTAGTGACGTTCCTGAGCGTGTGCAAACGAGCCAGCAATTCGAGGGTGGGCCAGGCGACGAAACCTGGGAGACCCAGTGCATGCTCGGCCCAAGGCTGACCTCCGGTGGGCACCTGGCGGCCTGGCTGCCACAGTGACCACAGCAGTGGCCACGCCCACCCAAGGGACTTGCAGGGCCAGGGTGACACCGCATGTCCTGGGCCAGAGCCTGTGCATTCTGCTGCTCTCCGGGAGCCCTCAGGTGAGGGGTGGGGGGACAGACGCTGACGAGGGCCAGACCAGCCTTGTTTGGTGGAAAGATGGTCGGCGGCTGGGCCGGGCAGGGCTGGGCTGTGGAGCCGGCGCTCCGCCTTCCCCTCTGTGTCGTCAGCTGCAGCAAAGTGCACCCCCCAGAGCCTCAGCCCCCAGGAGTGGATTCTGTCCCAGGTCTGAGGTCCCCCAGGAGGAGCCGCCGGGCCCGCCTTCCTGACTGGCAGAGGGCGTCTCTGTGTCCCCATAGTGTCCTTGAGGTCCCGCCTCTCTCTGAGGGCGCCCTGCCCCCAGTGCCCTCACTGCAGCTCCGTTACTCGGCCCAGGCCCTGTCTCCTGTGAGGTCGCCCTCCGAGGTGCAGGAGTGGGGAGAGGAGCCCCGAATAGCAGCTGATGGTTCCTACCCCCTGGGGGGGGGGGGGCCGAGGCCACACCAACACCGCCAGCCCACACAGAGCCCACAGCTCCCAGCGCACTGGGGGAGCTTCCAGAGACTGCGGCCACCCCCGACAGATGGCTGGGAGGGTGGAAGGTGCGCTTCCTGTGTGGGAGCTTTGTGCTGAATACCGATCTCCCCGAGGGCACTTCATCAGCCGGCCCCACCCGGTGCGAGCCCCTTCTGGAGAGGGGCGTGTCCTGCACGGGTGCAGCGGCTGTGAGCGTGCTGTGCGCCCGGCACGCGGCCCACGCAGGTACCCAGACAGGACGAGAGACGCCACAGGTCCGCCCACACCTGAGTCCCCGAGTCCAGCACGGAGCTCAGCACCGAGGCAGGAAATGGAAAATGCGGTGCCCGTGGTGCCGACGGTGCCGACGCTGGGAACCCCACGTCGCCTCGCGGCCACCCGCAACACCAGCTGCACACCGACGGCCGCTGAGCTGTGCCCCCTCCCCAGGGACGAGCAAGAAGCAGCCGAGCACCTCCCCCAAGGCAGGGCCAGCGCCAGGCTCCGGTGTCCACTCCGTGCTGTGACTTCTGAATCCATTCTGATGCAGCCCCCTCCCGGTCTGCGAGACTGACGACCTGCCGTCCCCGTGCCGTGTCTGAACTGTGCTGACCCGTGTGGCCCCGTTACGTCCCATCGTGCCGCCTCGCCGTGGGCTCTTCCAGAGCTCAGAACTCCTGTCCTTTTGTCCATTCACGGTTCCCTCCTGTCCCTTACTCTCTGTTGCACTGGACCTGGGAGTCTCCTCTGTACCGGCCTCTCCTTGCCTTCCCGGGACGTTTTCTCAACCCGATCCTCGGTCCCCCACCTTCTTCCTTTCGTGCTGTGTGTCTGTGGTCCCAGCGCTTGCCCCCCTCGGCGTGAGCTCCGTGAGCACCCCTGTGTCTGCTGCCCCTGTGGGCGTGAACGATCGTCTGTCAATCATGCCCATCCCTGCAGGGGCCGTACTCCCCCCGGCTTGGCCCCAGCCCGTCTGCTGCCCCTGTGGGCGTGGACGATCGTCTGTCAATCATGCCCGTCCCTGCAGGGGCCGTACTCCCCCTGGCTTGGCCCCCAGCCCGTCTGCTGCCCCTGTGGGTGTGGACGATCGTCTGTCAATCATGCCCGTCCCTGCAGGGGCCGTACTCCCCCCCGGCTTGGCCCCAGCCCGCCCCGTTCACCTGCTGCAGCGTGCCACCATTGCTGCCTGCCTCTCATGTAAGGTGGGAGGGGCTGGCCAGCGACGAAAAACTGAGCCACGGCCAGGACTTGCCAGCCACAAGCTTGACCGGAAGGGGACCCTTGGGTGGTTGGAGGCACCTCGGTGTCAGCAGCCTCCTGTTTCTGCTCCTAGGCTGGTAGAATTCTCTGGAATACCTGTTTCCACATGGCACCCGGATGCTCCCTCCCCCCAGGGCCAGGCCGGAGAGCGCCCTCTGGTGGCCACCCGCTCTCGGCCAAGGGCGCGTCCTGGGTGTGCACCTGCTTTGCCTCTGGGAGCTGCTGCTGCTGCCCCTCTTCTCTGTGTGCAGGCACACGCCTTCATTAGTGTCCCCTCTGTTCTCCGTGTGCAGGCACACGCCTTCGTTAGCGTCCCCTCTGTTCTCCGTGAGGGGCCTGGGAGAGCACGGGGAGGTGTTCGTGCCCAGCGTGCCGTTGTCTTTGTTGGCTGATTGACAGGAAGACCGAGGTTCATGTGGATGGGTTGGCGTTTGAGGGGAGGACGCGTCCAGGTGGACAGGTGCATGTGTGCAAGACACAGCCCCATGGAGAGCCTTGGTCTTCCTTCATGTTTGTGGAGGCTGAGCCAGGCCACAGTAAGTGCGTCAGGGACCTCCCTGGAGGGAGGCGGCAGCAGCCAACGAGTCGAGTGTGGGTTACAAGTCTGACTGCTCCGGTCTTCTGCGTGGATCGTACGTGGCTGGGCACACGTGGTCACACAGCAGCTTTACGGTGATGGCTGCCACCACCAGTGCTTGGTCACAGAGGGGCGAGCCAAGGTCACCTGGCTGTTCCTCCCCAAGGTCACCTGGCTACAGAGTGGTGCGTGTTGACAAATGTGTCCCAGGATTCCTCAGCTCTGGGCGCTGTTGCCGGTCTGGGTGGGAAGTTCTGTGTGGGGTTGGTGGCGGGGTGGGGGCTGCCCTGTGTCCTGCTGCATCCACCCCTCCCCAAGAAAAACCATCCACCCCCTCCCCGAGCTGTAACAGCAAAAACATCTCCAGACTTCGCCAGATGTGCCTGCAAGACAGCCCAGTTGAGAGGGGGTGCACAGTTTCTCGGGGTGGGGGGGGCTCACTTTCCTGGTCCTTGACTCTCCCCTCCGTGACTAAGGATTGATGGTGGCAGCCATCCCTATAAAGCTGTCATGTGACCACACGTGCCCAGCCACGTACGCTCCTCGCAGAAGACCGGAGCAGTCACACTCGGAATCCACAACTGACAAGCGCTGACTGCTGTCACCTCCCTCCAGGGAGGCCCCGCCTGTGCTCCCCCTGCACCTTGCTGTCCAGGGAGTGTCCAGGACCTGTTCCCCTTGGACCTGGGCTGCGAGTTCACGCGCGCTCGTCTGCGGCAGATCCCCTCCCACTCCCCTGCCCCTCCCACGGGCACAGCTCAGCGGCCGTCAGTGTGCAGCTGGTGTTGCAGGTGGCCGGGAGGTGACGTGGGGTTCCCAGCCTCGGCACCCTCGGTTCGCTCCGTGAACCTGTGTCAGCTGCAGTGAGCGGCGCGGGAAGGCGAAACGATCGGGTGCTGCTCCGTGGAGCGGGTGCCCCTCTGGGCGGGCCGGGTCTCTCACCTGTGGCTCTCCTGCCCCTCTGCTTCCCCACAGAGCCAAGGTGAAGAAGGGGGTCCGGATCCTGAGCGCCCAGCCCAGCGAGCCCCGGCACTGGGCCGTGAAGCAGGAGGTGGGCAACGGCGGGAAGCATGCCACCGCCACAGTGTCCTGCCAGCGCCTGGCACAGACAGCGCGCAACAGGTAAGCTGCCTCCCCGCCCCGCGGCCAGCCCGCATCCACGGCTGCTCCCTGGAGCTGTGAACCCCGTCCCGCGGCCAGCCCACATCCACGGCTGCTCCCTGGAGCTGTGAACCTGTCCCGCGGCCAGCCCGCATCCACGGCTGCTCCCTGGAGCTGTGAACCTGTCCCGCGGCCAGCCCGCATCCACGGCTGCTCCCTGGAGCTGTGAACCCGTCCCAGAGGCCTGGAGGCGCCGGCACTGGGCTCGGAGGCGGAGTGGGGTCCTCTGTGTGTCCCGCCCCTGGACGCCCCCTCCAGGCTCTGCCCTCCTTAGCTGAGCTGAGGCCGCCTGCCCACACGGGGCCGTTTTCTGCGTGTGTTAGAGTGAGCCCGCGGCCGGGCACACCCAGGAAGCTGCCAGGTGAGGGTTGCGAGAGGCCTGTGCTGTTTTCCCATCGGAAGAGCAGCGCAGACTCCATTTAAGCTGCTTGGAAACACAGTTACTTGAGAGACAGGACCTGCAATCCTGTACCGATGCCCCGGTGCCTGGTGCCCGGGAACGGCCCTCGGCAGCCTGCCGGGGCTCCGTGCGTCGGCTCCCGTGGTAGAGCTACTCACGTCACGGTGTGCGCGCAGATGTGAGGCGCTCTGCTGTCTGCTCGTGTTGGCAACACTCTCTCCACGTTAAGCGTTCCTGAGAGACATTTCTAACGCGCCACAGCCTCCTGCCGCGCCGAGTCAGCCCAGTGCAAACAGCCGGGCCGCCTTCGCCTGCGGAGCACCGGGCTCTTCCCCGGCAGGGCCCCTTCCGCACCCACCTCTGTCTGCTTCTCCTTTCCCTTGGGGTGGCCTTAGAGTCAAGACGCGTCACGCTCTTCAGGGCCTGGGACCCCGAGGGGGTCGGCGGGCAGGGAATGACCCTTCCGCTGTCGGACGCGTTTCCCTACGTGCGTGTTGTACGTTGGCCGCAGAGAAAACCCGATTCTTCCTCCGCGTTTTCATTCCCTGTTTGGCCATCAGAACCCCGCCCCCTCCCGCCTTCCTTCCTGGGGAACCAGAGAAGCACCTGCCCTGAGCAGCTGGCCGGCTCGGTACCCCAGGCACGGCCGGGTGGGGTCGGGGTCAGGGGTCGGGGGCTGTGTCTGTGAACGTGTGAAAGAAATGCCAGGAAGAACCGTGCGCGGGGTTCCTGGTGCGCGTGGGAGGCCAGGGCCACGTTCAGTGTCCTCGATCAAATGCACATCACGTCTGATGAGCCCACAGGATGAGCATTGATTATGCAGATGGGGGGAGTGGCAGACGCACAGTGGGTTAGTCCGTGTGACCGGCCCTCCGTCAGACGCACGGCGAG
The DNA here is from genome assembly GCA_949820135.1 of Sylvilagus floridanus. NCBI lineage: Eukaryota > Metazoa > Chordata > Mammalia > Lagomorpha > Leporidae > Sylvilagus > Sylvilagus floridanus. The sequence continues at coordinate 179,794,745 of OX463233.1, forward strand.
ACTCCTGTGGGGCGGGTCTCTGGGCCTCTCTCTGCTGCGAGTCTGTTTCCAAGGCTCCGGGAACCGCCCGCGGAGCCCAGTCGGGTCTGCTGAGGGGGGAGCTGAGACGCACATGGCCCCGGGCCAGCTGCTCTGATCCTCTCTGGACAGGGTGCCCGGGGTCAATTTCCAGACTTGTCTATGCCCCAGGTCTATATCTATGCCCGTGCTGACCAATGCTGGGGGCTGGGCCTGCGCTCAGCTTTCCCACCCGATGGCCTGGAAGATGCTTGCCTGTAAGAGAGCTGGTGCACTGGTGTGCACCTGGCAGGTGTGCCCTCCCGTGACCCGCCCACCAGCACGCGCCTGACTGGTGTGCCCTCATTCGGCTGCCTTCTCACTTGGCACCTTGGTGGGCGCGGTGAAGCCAGGTGGAAGTCCCTTGAATCAGGTGCAGACCCCACTTCCCGGGCCCTGAACACTGGGGGCCCCCAAGGCAGTCTGACAGCGACTCAGGTAAAGACCCAGACGACAGGGTCAGCAGGACGGCCCCCACCTCCACCCGGACAGCAGAGGCCAAGTGGCCTTTCCACCTGCTGGTGTACAGCAGAGCTCCTGGGGATCCCGGTCCGTCCTCACAGGGCTCGGCTCGGGGCCTGTCGTGAGGCAGGACCCATGGGGTCACCAGAAGCCTTGGCTGTGGGATTCTGTTCCTGGGGACTGTGGGCTGGGGGCCCTCGGTTCCTCGCCAAACGCCTGAGAAGAGCCGGGGAGGTAGAGGCCCACGTTCCTCATCTTGCAGCGGCATCGCGTACTGGCCGTGTTCCGTGACTTGGCAGCCAGTCTAAGCAGGGGCCACCCTCGAGGGGCTGACCCGACCCCGGGCTGTGAGCCCAGGAGGTGGGGCCTCCCTAGCCCCTGCCAGCTGCCCACACTGGACATGTCTTCCGTGGATGTTCCCTCTGGTCACCCCTGAAGGACAGAAACAGAAAGGACGCGTGGGGGACACAGGGTGCTGCTGCAGGCAGGGAAGGGGGAGGGGGTATGAAAGGATCCCAGGGGAGGGGCACCCAGACTGGGGTTTCACTGTCGGTCCCCTGTCCTACGTGGCTGACAGGGAGCCCACGTCCCCTGCATCCCAGCGCTCGTCCTTGGTGAACCGGCTCGTTTACCCCAAAGATGAACGCATGCAGAGGCGATTCCTGGAGGGATGCGGGGTCACTCGGGAAAATGGGAACGACAGGAGATCCCAGCAGCAGCTGGCACCTCGCCCAGTGTCACTCGTGTTCTCAGGGGCCACTGCTGTCCTGAGATGCGTTTCTATTTAGCCGGTTAACTTAGATAAGGAGTGGGGAGGGGGTGCGCGTGTGAGAGAGGCAGCATTCCATCTGCTGGTTCGCTTGCTAAATTCCTGGAACGGCCAAGGCTGGGCCAGGCCAAAGCCAGGAGCCTGGAATTCAGCCCAGCCTCCCGTTGGATCTCACTGCCCCCCAGGGTGCGCACAGAGGGAAGCTGGAATCAGCAACAGAGCTGGGGCAGCCCAGGCGCTCCTGCGTGGGATGAGGGTCAGCTGTGCCCAGTCCACTTTCGATTGCAGTGCTGTAGCATTGCACACACAAGGCACCTTTGAGACGTTCTGATGTACGTGACGAGGAGTGCGGACGTGCGAGTGTTCCGAGTGGTTGTCCAGACGGCCGGTTCCACCCGGAGCGCTTGGGGAAGCGGGGCGTGCAGCATGCGGTGGGGAAGGGAGGGGCTCTGATGCTGCGGGAAGCCTGTGCCCCATCACGCGCCCTGCACACCTGCACTTGCCCCCCCCTCCCCCCCGGCCGTGTGCTCCTCCTGGGACTTCGCTCAGAGCCAGCATCTCAGTCCCGGAGGGTGGGAGCCAGCGCGGGCTCTGCGGAATTCACTCTGGGTGGAGCTCCAGGGCAGGCTGTGTCCTCTGGCTGTCCGGAGCTCCCCCTCCCCTGCCCGGGAGCCAGCCCAGGCAGTGAGCTCGGTGCTGCGCTGCACCCCCGTCTCTGCCTCCATGGCACGTCCCCTCCGACTGCTCTGCCTCTCGCGTGCTCAGATTCGGGGGCCACCTGCATGATTCATGACCGGCTGCCACCCCAAAACCCATATGGCAAGCACACAGGCCAAGTCCCCGAGCCTCGTAAGGCACCACTGTCAACTTCTGCATCCGGGAGTGGACGGGCTCGTCTGCCATGATCCTCTGGTATCACGGTACTGCGAAGTCCTCTCAGTCCTGAGTCCTTGGAGCTCGGCTGGCTGCCCTGGGGCGCTGGGCTCAGCCCAGGGCTGTGGCGTGTGGTGTTCCCACCCCAGGAGGAGGCCCGGTCCGTGCAGTGCCGCTGTGAGCCATGCGGCCCCTCACAGCCCCCTCGGATAACGTGTGGGGCCTTTAAGCCCGCAGGACAGGACCGGCTCCGTCAGTTATCTGGGGGCCCCGCTGGCACCAAGCTCCCCTAATTCCATGGTTGGGGGCTGCCTGCAGGGGTCTTCCAGCAGAACTGTGGCTGTGACCGCGTTCGCAGGGGCCGAGGGCAGTGTCCTCCCAGCCTGGGCTCGGGTGGTGGCCCTCGGACGCGTTTGCACTCTGCTCAGTCTCCAGGTCCAGGCGTGGGAGCCATGGAAGCCATGGCTGCTTTGTCAGATCGCGCATCCCTGTGTCTGGCTCAGAAAACTGGGTTCCTGGGGTGCTGCTGAGAGGCCAGGGAGAGGCGGCCGTGCCACAGGCGTCTGCCTGGGAAACAGATCCTGAAAGATCCTGGTTCTGGGGCCAGCGCCACGGCTCACTAGGCTAATCCTCCACCTGCAGCGCCGGCACCCCTGGTTCTAGTCCCGATTGGGGCGCCAGATTCTGTCCCAGTTGCCCCTCTTCCAGGCCAGCTCTCTGCTGTGGCCCGGGAGTGCAATGGAGGATGGCCCAAGTGCTTGGGCCCTGCACCCCATGGGAGACCAGGAGAAGCACCTGGCTCCTGGCTTCGCAGTACAGGCCGTAGTGGCCATTTGGGGAGTGAACCAAAGGAAGGAAGACCTTTCTCTCTGTCTCTTTCTCACTGTCTAACTCTGTCAAAAAAAAGGTGGTTCTGGAAGGCTGACAACCCCTCACCGGTCACCTGTAGACCCACTCCAAACCTAAGTCAAGGTCGAGTTTGTCCACAGCCCAGCTTTGGCCCTGGTCCTGCCCCCAAACCTCCCCTCCTCACCCACCGACTCTGGCAGCTCGTGCCGCAGGAGAGCACTGGAGCTGCCCTGGGCGCCCACAGCGGAGCCCAGCGGGCAGCCAGCGGCTGGAGACGCCTGTGGTGCTTTTGGAAGTCGCTTGGTCCCCAGGCTGCTGGTACGGAGGTGGATAGGACCAGGGCCTCATGGGCCCCCTCACTCGCCTAGCAGCGTGTGGGCTGTGGAGGCTGCACCCACACAGCCGTCCCCTGCTCGCCTTCCAACACCGTGTTCCGATCCCTGCCCTGAGCCCGGCTGCCTGTGTTTTCCGTGACCTGTGGGACTGCAGAGCCCCCTCCCCCAGTCGCCGTGTATCGGACCCGTGTCCACGGTTTGGAAGGCGAGTGCGGCATCTGTAACCACCGTGACGCCGCACTCAGAAAGCAGCACCCACGTCCTGGTGATCTTCATCTGCAGATGTTTCTCCCCGGCTCCTGGGGCTGCAGGTCCCAGCTGCACCTGCCACAAGGGCTCGTGGGCAGAAGAGCCTGCCTCGGTGGGGGTGGGCTGCAGGCTGCGGGCCGAGCTTGTTCTGCCCTCCCCGTGTTTATCTGGGGGCCAGGCTGGGGTGGAGCCGGTGGACTTGTTCTCCCAGTCACCACCCAGCCCTCCTGCTCACCCCAGCCACCCAGGACCGAGCTGCGTCACATCCACTGTGTCCTGTGGTCCAAGGCAGCCGCACAGCCACGCCCACTGCCCGCGGGTGGGATGCCCACCCCCTGCACCTGCAGGGGGCAGTGTCGCACTCAGCATGGGGAGGGCTGTCGAGGCACGGGGCGAGCCGAGGGCTGCTCAGCTCAGACACCCCACAGTAGGGGAGAGGTGCTCCTGCCTCTGGCAGGACGCAGGCTTCCCGCCCCCACCCCCACCGCAGCCTCCTGCTCTCACCAATATTTCCAAGTGCTCGGTACTTGCCAGTCAACCGCTGACAGTCTGTGGCCAGTTGTCTTTTCAAGTCGAAGGGGCTTGAAGGCGGACAGGCATGAACTGAGGGTGTCTTCCGCTGCTTCCCCAGGCCGTTAGCAGGGAGCTGGATGGGAAGCGGAACAGCAGGGACTCCAGCCGGCACTCACATGGGCTGCGGTGTCACAGGCGGCTGCACCCCGCTGCCAGCCCCACACCTGCCTCTCAGGATCGGAGCCCACTGTTTTCAGGAGTAAACGAGCCTCGGCCCCCTGCCCTCACGGAATGGCCGTGCAGGTGCACTTGGGGGAGGGGCGCTGTTTCCACAGAGCCTCTTCTCCTGCATCCCGTGCCTCCTAGAGACCTCAGACCCAGGGAGCCCAGCCCTAGCTCTGCCCCCGCACACTGCCCTGTGCCTGCTGAGCTTCTCAGCCCTGGACCAGCGTGCTAGCCATGTGAACCCCTGGGCACGCAGGGCAGGTCAGCACGCATGCACAGGACTCCGAGGGCCTGCAGGTCTCCTGCCTCCTCCTCCCGGAGCACCCTCTACTTGCCCTGGCGTCTCCCTGCCCCCATCTGCATCTTAGTCTGAGCCACAGGGGATCAATCAGGCGAGACGCTCCAGAGGCCCGAGGGCCGGCTGCAGCCTGGCGGGCAGGGCAGGGGCTGGCCCGGCTCCTCTTGACTCCATTGCTGCAGGGTTTGTAGTAAGCGCTTCCGCCCCGAGCATTCCCTGAGCCTTGCTTTGAGCGCACTCCTTCAGGGAAGATGCCAAAAACGAGGTGTTTCTTTAACCTGGGGCACTCTCTGATGCCGGCCGGGGGCTCCGTTAGAGGGCTGCCCTCCCGGCTGTGGTTGCGCCTGGCTCCCCAGCATGGCTCAGCGCACGCCTCCTGTCCAAAACTTGACCCAGCCGGGTGCACCTGTGCTGGGAGGACGGCAGTGCCCCGACCCGAGGTGACTCACCTGCGCATTTTCAAAGTCCTCTTGGACTTTATCTAAAATATCACCGTTACGTTCTCTTCCTGCGAGCAAGCGTACTCTCTTACAAGTAGAAACGTAAATGACGTGTTCCACATTTTCCTGGTGCTTGACTGCATGCAGAATAATTCTGTGTCTAGTGTGTCTGGTCTTTTACAAAGTGTTCCGTGTACATTATACAGTAAATCCTGTAGATTCTCGTGGACCGAGGGGTCACCCCGCTGGCCACGTAAAGACAGTCAGAAGGAGGGAGCGTCCAACTCAATACTCACACAAATTATTGAAGTTTTCTTCTAAAAGTAACTTTGCTGCTTAAATAACTGGGGTAAATGGGGGAAACTGTCAGTTGCACAAAAACAAAAAGAATTAAAATGTGAAAATCCCCCATGAGTCTCCCAAGCTGGTGCTAGCAGCAGAAGGGGCTGCGCTGTTCCTGGGCTGAAACCAGAGAGGTGCAGGTGGGCATTTGCATAGACACCTGCATCCCTGTCAATGCTGGGGTCGAGTCCTGGCTGTGCTGCTGATCCAGCCCCTGCTGTGTACACGCCAGGCCATGCTCCTGCACACACAGCCCCCTGCTTGTGTACACACCAGCCCCTGCTCATACACACCCCAGCCCCTGCTCATACACACCCCAGCCCCTGCTCATGTACACCCCAGCCTCTGCTCATGTACCCCCCCAGCCCCTGCTCGTGTGCACCCCAGCCCCTGCTCATGTACACCCCAGCCCCTGCTCATGTACACCACCCAGCCCCTGCTCATGTACACCCCAGCCCCTGCTCATGTGCACCCCAGCCCCTGCTCATACACACCCCAGCCCCTGCTCATACACACCCCAACCCCTGCTCATACACACCCCAGCCCCTGCTCATGTGCACCCCAGCCTCTGCTCGTGTGCACCCCAGCCCCTGCTCATGTGCACCCCAGCCTCATACACACCCCAGCCCCTGCTCATACGCACCCCAGCCCCTGCTCATGTGCACCCCAGCCCCTGCTCATGTACACCCCAGCCTCTGCTCATGTGCACCCCAGCCCCTGTTCATGTACACCCCAGCCCCGCTCGTGTACACCCCAGCCCCTGCTCATACACACCAGCCCCTGCTCATGTGCACCCCAGCCCCTGCTCATACACACCCCAGCCCCTGCTCATGTACCCCCCAGCCCCTGCTCATGTACCCCCCAGCCCCTGCTCGTGTACACCCCAGCCCCTGCTCATACACACCCCAGCCCCTGCTCATGTACCCCCCAGCCCCTGCTCATACACACCCCAGCCCCTGCTCATACACACCCCAGCCCCTGCTCGTGTGCACCCCAGCCCCTGCTCATACACACCCCAGCCCCTGCTCATGTACACCCCAGCCCCTGCTCATACACACCCCAACCCCTGCTCATACACACCCCAGCCCCTGCTCATACACACCCCAGCCTCTGCTCATACACACCCCAGCCCCTGCTCATACACACCCCAGCCCCTGCTCATACACACCCCAGCCCCTGCTCATGTACACCCCAGTCCCTGCTCATGTGCACCCCAGCCCCTGCTCATGTGCACCCCAGCCCCTGCTCATGTACACCCCAGCCCCTGCTTGTGTACACCCCAGCCCCTGCTCATGTACACCCCAGCCCCTGCTCATACACACCAGCCCCTGCTCATGTGCACCCCAGCCCCTGCTCATGTACCCCCCAGCCCCTGCTCATGTACCCCCCAGCCCCTGCTCATGTACCCCCCAGCCCCTGCTCGTGTACACCCCAGCCCCTGCTCATACACACCCCAGCCCCTGCTCATGTACCCCCCAGCCCCTGCTCATACACACCCCAGCCCCTGCTCATACACACCCCAGCCCCTGCTCATGTGCACCCCAGCCCCTGCTCATGTACCCCCCAGCCCCTGCTCGTGTACACCCCAGCCCCTGCTCATACACACCCCAGCCCCTGCTCATACACACCCCAGCCCCTGCTCATGTGCACCCCAGCCCCTGCTCATGTACCCCCCAGCCCCTGCTCGTGTACACCCCAGCCCCTGCTCATACACACCCCAGCCCCTGCTCTTGTACACCCCAGCCCCTGCTCATGTACACCCCAGCCCCTGCTCGTGTACACCCCAGCCTCTGCTTGTGTACACCCCAGCCCCTGCTTGTGTACACCCCAGCCCCTGCTTGTGTACACCCCAGCCCCTGCTCATGTACACCCCAGCTCCTGTTCATGTACACCCCAGCCTCTGCTCGTGTGCACCCCAGCTCCTGCTCATGTACACCCCAGCCCCTGCTCATGTACACCCCAGCCTCTGCTCGTGTGCACCCCAGCCCCTGCTCATACACACCCCAGCCTCTGCTCGTGTGCACCCCAGCCCCTCTCGTGTACACCCAGCCCCTGCTCATGTACACCCCAGCCCCTGCTCATACACACCCCAGCCCCTCACCCCCTCGTCCTCTCAGCCCCTGCACCTGTCAGCATTTCTGGCCCTGCCCCCATCCTCAGGGCCACCTGGACAGAGGAGCCACAGAATCCTGTGGGCACTGACGGGTTGAGTGTCCGTTGTTTCAGTGGTTACGAGCAAACACGGGGCTGGAAAGCTTGTTAGAATCTGTCCCGCCCTCTGCTCCTGTTTTCTGACTTTAACCGGCGCCTGTCCCCGGAAGTCACCAGTGTTTGAAGCTTATCAGCCTTTCCAAGGGTGTTTTTTGTATTTGTAAACAAACACTCAGACACACATAGACACACATACACATATACATATACATATACACACACACAGTGTCCCCTCATACATAACACATGCACACATGCATAATACACACCCATACACTACATACACACAACACACACAACATACACACACAGTGCCCCACATACACATGCATACACCCAAATACACACACACATACACCACACACACATATATTGCACACATATATACATACACCCAAATACACCACATACACATGGTATGCACACCTACACAACACACCTGCACACCTACACACAAATACACACATACACAACACATGCACAATATACACATACACACATACACAGAGTCCCCACATACACATACATACACATATACACATGTACTTACAGTGTCCCCACATATATACACATACACACATGCATACACACAGTGTCCACACATGCATACACCAAAATGCACCATGCACACATACACATTACACACACATACACAAAATACAGAAACACATACATACATATACTGCATACATACACAAAACACATACAACATACACCATAAACACATGAAAACACATACACGATGTATACATGTGTAACACATACACAACACACATGCACAGCACACATGTGCACACATACACATTAAACACGTATGCACACAAACATGCACATGCGCACACAACATACACACAAACACGTGCACATACACACAACATACACATAAACACGCGTGCACACACGTTTCCTCCCTCACCCCGCCCTGCAGCGTGGATCCCGGTTCTGCCTCCCTCTGCAGCAACGCCGGGGGAAGCCGTTCCGTTTCCCCATTTCCGCACAGGAGGCCCCGGCCGTCACAGACGTCCGCAGAGTCTGGCGTCCAGCCCAGTTTGTATCCGCGCACCCCCTGGTGACTGCCGTGTGGGCTCTGCCCAGCGCCTCGAGGCCGCTTCCAGTGACCTGGTCCAAAGACCATCTGCACTTGTGTGATTAGATCTGTTCAAAAAATTCTGCAAGTTGACCAGTTGAGGAAAATGGCGTCGTAGACATTGGCGTGCAGCACAAACAGTCTGCACCAGCACCCGCCCTTGCTGATGAGCTGTTGGGTTTGGGGGGGCTCCGATTTGCTCAGGAAGGACTTGGGGTCCAGTGGTCAGAGCTGACGTCTCGGGGGCACTGGGCTGCGATGCTCCCAGCCCCACCTGTAACTCCTGGGACCTCCGTGTGCCCCTCAGAGCCCCACAGTGATTGACTTCCAGGCTCTCGGGTAGGCCTCTGGGGCGCTCTGTCCCCACTCTTAATTCCAGCCCCTCCTTTCTCCTCACGGCGGCCCAGGTGTGCTGCTCCAGACACCAGCCAGAGCGTGGGGATTCCTATCAGATCCTGGGACAAAGCCCGGTTCTTGGCCACAGCCTCCGGGCCCGGCCCCGGCCCCCTCCCGACCTTATCCCCTGCTTCCCCCGCCAGTCACGCTCTGGACCTGCACCTCCCGGGCCGAGTGTGGGTCTGATCTGACCCAGGGCCTTTGCACTGCCCGCCCCCCGCTGGATCCCCCGACTGGGCCATCTTCTTGGACATCTGCGGCCAGGCACGGCTCACGTGGCTCTGCTCAACGTTCTCCCAGAACTGTGGGCGGCACAGAGCCAGGGGTGTGCACTGCCCCTGCCCCTGTACTTTCAGCACACCGTGTGTCCTTGGCGCCAGGAGGAGTCTGGAAATATTCCCAAATGATCCTTGTAAGATACGCCGAGCGCCCTGGACCCTTCACAGAGAAAGGGCCTGTGTTCACCGCCTGGGAACCTGCGCTGAATGACTGAGCAAGTGAACAGTGCCCGTGATGACAGGCTGAAGGAGAGCGAGGTGACCCGTTCCTGATGGAGGGTCGGTGCACACAGTCCTCGGAGCCAGCGAGGGCAGCGAGCAGGTGCACACCGACCCAGCCGGGCCCCGCACGTCCTCCTCCCATCCCGCACTCCTCTCCAGTCCTGCTCTTGGGCGCTGGGCTGGAGGGAGGGGAGCCAAGGCGCGTTTGCTGAGAGGTTCAGGAAGCAGCTTTGAGGCCAGCGTTGTGCCAGCTGCTTGTGGCCGAGCAGACGTGACCTTCAGATGTCAGCCCAGCTGGCAGGAGCCTCACGGCTTTGCCCAAGCTCATCACGAGGCAAGAGAGATCCTTACTCCTTATTTTCCGTGCCACACGGGACTCGGAGGCCTGCAGGGAGCAGGAAGGCTTAAGCTGTCCCCCCCAAATCTTGGGAACCAGAGGGTCTGGTGGGGTGCATCCTGGGTGCCCGTGTGGCTCTCGGGAAGGCACTGCTGCCGCCCTGCGCCTCAGTGCAGGGCTGGGGAGTGAGCACCTGAACTTCTGTATTCATCGATCTAACGGTTACTGAGCGCCGCCACACGCCAGGAATGTTGACGCTAATGACACAGGGTGGACCCTGGCCTCGCAGGTTCCGTGTCCTCTAGAAAAGACGGAAAATCATTAAATCAGCGCAGCGACATCAGGCACTCGTTTGTCGTGAGTGCTGTGTGACAGGTGTGTGTTACCGAAGGTTCCACCAGGGAGGAGCGCGTTGCCTGGGCGAGGGGTCAGCCGCTTGTAAGCACGCGTGGCCTCGAGGGGTCCGCCGCTCATAAACACGCGTGGCCTCGAGGGGTCAGCCGCACGTAAGCACGCGTGGCCTTGAGGGGTCAGCCGCACGTAAGCACGCGTGGCCTTGATGGGTCCGCCGCTCATAAGCACGCGTGGCCTCGAGGGGTCCGCCGCACGTAAGCACGCGTGGCCTTGATGGGTCCGCCGCTCATAAGCACGCGTGGCCTTGAGGGGTCCGCCGCTCGTAAGCATGCGTGGCCTCATCTAAGGTTGCCGTGCAGAAAGCGTCGTTCCTCCGTGGGGGTCTGCGTGCTGGGTGCCCCTGTCTGCAGCGCCCGAGAAGCCCAGGCCCCTTCCTCCACTCAGGAAGCCCCGACCTGATCCAAGATGGCGCCGGGAAAGGGCTGCCCAGCCCGGGGGGTGGAGAGCGGGGGAGAGCTCCCGGCCATGAGGGAGAGGCTTTTTTTTCCTTTTTCTAAAGATGATGAGAAGCCGTTCAAGGATCTTGAGCAAGATGCAGCACAATTGCACATATGTTTAAAAAAGAGTCCCTGGAGAACAGGTGGGGGCTGGGAGGGGAGGAGCCCCAGCCGATGCAGGCAGCCAGTGGAGCCCGCACACACTGCACGCTGATTCTCTTCTGAGCGTCTAGAAAATCCTTCACTTTTCCTTATCTGGGAAGCAGAGTCAGAGACAGACATGGAGAGCTCTCCCGTCTGCTGGTTCACTCCCCAGACGCCCACAATGGTGCAGGCTGGGCCAGACCAAAGCCAGGAGCCAGGTCTCCCGTGTGGCTGTCAAGGGCTCTGGTCCCTGAGCCATCACCACTGCCTCCTCGGGCACAGAGTGGCAGGAAGCTGCATTTGGGAGCAGGAGCCAGGACGTGGGCCCAGGTGCTGAGAAACCAGGAATGTCTGAGCCACTTGCCAGAGGAGCACCCGGAAGCCAAAGTGCTCCCTTCCATCACTGTCTTCCAGGAGCACCCGGAAGCCAAGTGCTCCCTTCCATCACTGTCTTCCAGGAGCACCCGGAAGCCAAGTGCTCCCTTCCATCACTGTCTTCCACAAACCAGGCTCCCGAAGACACGGAGCACTCCTTCCCGTGTCACCACGCAGTCTGCTTATTTTTTTTAAAGATTTTATTTATTTGAGAGGTAGAGTTACAGACAGTGAAGGGAAAGACAGAGAGAAAGGTCTTCCATCTGTTGGTTCACTCCCCAAATGGCCACAACGGCCAGATCTGCGCCGATCCGAAGCCAGGAGCTTCTTCCCGGTCTCCCATATGGGTGCAGGGGTAGCAGAGGGCTGGATTAGAAGTGGAGCAGCCGGGACTAGAACCGGCGCCCATATGGGATGCTAGTGCCACAGGCAGAGGATTAACCTACTGCGCCACAGCGCCACCCCCACACCCCCACGCATTCTGAAATGCCACCCAAACCCTCTGTGTTGGCAAAATGCTCGAGATTTTGTGGTTCAGGAGGACGTATATCAACACCTACACTGAAGAAGGCAAAAGCTGGGGAAAGAGGCAGCCTGGTAACTCTTCAGGATTGTTTTAATGACGTTAAATTGGTGCTGGAGACCTCGCACCGCTCTGTTCTCCAAGACAGAGTGACAGGTTGCCCGCCTGCCCTGCCCTCCCTGCTAACCTAATACCTTCTCCCTTTCCATCTCCTACATCACATTAATTCTTCCTAAGTGGCCCTTGTTATTCCGCACTTGTTCCATCTCAAGTGCAGTATTCTCTCTCAGCGGTGTGTAAACCGGGCCAGCTAACTGGCAGAGACACCTCATCCATCATGCCTTTAATTTTCCACCTTGGGAGGAAGCACTGGAGCCTGAGCTAGGATAGAAGCAGCTCGTGTAATTCCTCACCACGGCCTGGCTGAGGTCCCTCCCCCCGCGCGCAAGCAGGCCGGGCCAGAAGCGTGCTGGTCGGCGGGTAGCTCTGCGGTAGTCGGGTAAACAGGCTCAGCCCACCCCGGTGACTGGTGGAACTCGCCTTCTCCCGTGTTTGATGTTTGCCACACTCTCAGCTTGTCGCGCCATCAGCCCCAGAAACCCCCACCAGAAAGGAGGTACAAAGGGAACCCGGGGAACCCACGTCTTCCTGTGAAAGCAGGACTCACGCGTCGTGAGCAGAACGTGCGCTCACAGCCACGCCACCGGCGAGGGAATGGGGAAGGGCCGTCTGTTCACCTCCTTGGTCGTCTCCAGTGGAGGGGGAGGCGCCAGGGGAGGACGGGGCAGCTAGGGGGCTCTGCCCCGAGTGAGAGTGTGAAATTCTCAGAGTGACCGCTGAACAGGGCGAGTCCTCCGCAGGAGAGCAGCCCGGTGAGCGCCCAGCCGCTCGGGTGGGGGTGGGACGGGGAGGGTTCGCAGCAGTGGGCAAGGTGCCCTGCTCCGAGTCTCAGTGCTGGGGGGCAAGGGCGCGGGGACTCGGGCGGCACCGAGGCGGACGTGCGTGTGGACAGCAGCTCCTGCCTCAAGCCCAGACCTCCTGTCGGCCCCTGCGGCGGGCGGCGGCCAGCTGTCTCCCTGCTGTCTCCCTGCTGTCTCCCTGCTGGGGCACATTTGCGCCAGACAGGCCCAAATCCTGGCTCTGCAGTCTTGGATAAACTCCTCTCCGGGCCTCGGACTGCTCAGCTGTGAAATGGGGATACCACGGGGTTGCTGTGGGGTAAACGATGATTTAAAATGTAGAGAAGTGAAAATGGTGCTTGCAGTAAATACTTCTTCTGTCTTGGTGCATTCCGACTGATGAGAAATTCCACAGACCGGGCGGCTTAAACAGGAAGTGGAGGCTGGGAAGCCTGAGGTGAGGATGCAGGCAGATCCGACTTCCGGGAGGGCCCTGGTCTGCTCCTGCTGCGTCGGTGGGGGCAGGGGAAGGGAGGAATGGACCCAGCCTTGCTGCTTCTAGGGGCACCAGGCCCACACGCGGCTCCGCGCCCATGACCTCATCACACCTGTTCACCTCCGCGGGGAGGCCGTGCACTTGGCACGTGTCCAGCGTTGGCCCACAGTGACGGCTGTTGCTCTTAGGAAGGGCAGGCTTTCGCGTTTGGGGTAGGCGGCTGCTCCCTGGCTGCAGGCCCCTGCCGGCTCCATGCCCGTGTGCAGTGCCACTCTGTCCAGTGTGGGCTCTTCAGCCACCACCCATGGCAGCCTGCACAGGTGTGGCCGACGTCTCATTGCTAGGAGCCCCTCCGTGCTGTTCTTGCCGCAGGCTCGTCAAAGCCCGCCTGGCAGTAAGCTGAGGGTGGTCTGCACGCGCAGCCCGTGGGGGGCAGAATGCTGTCGGCGGCCACGGGCTCCGGGAAGCAGGTCCTCTCCCAGAGGAGCCTCCGCGTGAGCCCCCGCCCCTCCTGCCACCCAGCTCTCAGCCCGTGGGGCACTGGGAGGCAGAGTTCTGAACTGCGCCCGCACTGCTGAGCCGCAGAGCCCCAGGGCGGGCGGGCGCTGGGCTCGCTGCGCGCGGAGCAGTGGTCAGCTCCGTGTTCTAACACGCCAGGACTGCGCGTGTGAACTCAGCCGGAAGCACGCAGTGCACCACGTGCGCCGTGAGAAGCCCCGTGTCTGTGAGTTCATAGAAGCGTTCCTGTGGGGGCTGCTTCAGCACACAGCCCACGGCACACCTGTGAGGGGCAGGGCCAGGCGCACTCAGGCCACAGGTGGAGAGAATTCGGGGAGTCCACCGCGAAGCCCCAAAACCACTGGCAGCTGAGGCAGCACATGGCATTTGCACTGTGTCTCCAAATGTCTTCTTTTTAAGATTGTATTTATTATTTGAGAGGCAGAGCTCGAGACAGGGAGAGATCGTCCATCCACTGTTTCACTCCCCGAAATGGTCACGTGAAGCCAGGCGCCAGGGGCTTCTTCCACGTCTCCCACGTGGCCAGGGCTGGGTCAGTTGGGAGCCAGGAGCCTGGGACTCCTTCCAGGTCTCCCACGTGGGTGCAGGGCCCAAGGACCTGGGCCATCTTCCACTGCTTTCCCAGGCCACAGCAGAGAGCTGGATCGGAAGTGGAGCAGCCGGGACTCGAACCAGCGCCCACCTGGGATGCTGGTGGTGCAGGCGGAGGCCTAGCCTGGTGAGCCACAGCATGATTTTTTTTTAAAAAATTAAATTTTGGGCTCACCTGTAGGACTTGTGCATTTCAAGGGTGCGCTGCAGCGTTTCGGCGTGTGCGCGGCTCAGACTGGCCGTCCGGGCGCCAGCGTTTGTTTCCTCACCCCGTGGGGGTGTCTGGAGCCTTGCAGCGCCCCCGTCTGTTCTCTGTACGGACTGTGCGTGAGCGGTTTGGGGATCCTTCCTCACGGAAGCCAGCCTGTGTGTGTGCTGCCGGCCTCCGACTCCTGAGAGCAGCGTGGAGCTCGGTGGTGGGCAGATCGGCAGGTGCAGCGCTTGGGGAAGTCAGCGGCCGTTCGCCTCCCGGGTTCTCGTGCACCCTAGGGTTCCAGGTCAGAGAAGGCGGGGGGGGGGTGGCCCCAGCTTGCATTTAATGTGCACGCGTGTGACCCCTGTGTTGCCTGAGAGAGGTTTTCCTGAGCGGCTGATGGACATCTTGCAGCTGAAAGCGTTGCTTCGTCACTCATTTTCTTGAAGCGAATTTGGTTCAGTCGTCACCTCGTTTTTGAGCCCTGTATTGCCCGCAGCCACACCGCGAGGGGTGGGGGGTCTGGGCTGTGAGGCTTAGACTTGGCTTTTCCTGATCTTGAATGTGTCAAGCTGACAAAACCAAAGTCAAAAACCCAGCAAGCCTCTGGAATTGCTCCCGAGGTGGATAAGCGTGTGTCGTGCGTGGGTGAGGTTGGTCTGTGTCTTGAACCTAACGTGGGGGCGGGGTCAGGCCACTGAGGGCCCCACACCCAGTGCAGCTCACCGTACAGTGTCCACGCAGGCCCGATCGCCAGGGCACGTGGATCCCAGCACTCGGGCTCGCCAGCTCCTCCACGCCGGGCTTCTCCTCTGTGGGTGGGGGGACGGCCACCGCGGCCGCTGACGGGTGTAGCGAGAAGTGACTCAGCACCTCCAGGAGCAGCCGGCAGCACGCTTCAGGAACTCTCACTCCTAGAACCCACGCGGACCACCCCGTGGAAGAGCAAGTTCAATGCACTGACCCCTTAGGAAGCTTCCAGATCCAGTCCCAAACCCCAGGGCCGCTCCTAGCCCCGCCCACAAATCAGAGCGTGCCAGTGCCTCTTCAGGATGTGCTGCACCCCACCCCACCCCCACCCCCCGTCCCCCCAGCAGGTTTTCCCAGTGCACGAGGAATGGGTGGAGATTTCACACCAAGCCACACCACCGCCAGCCGTGAGCTGGAGCTGCACCCGGGCCCTTCGGTGGGCCCCGCCCCGGGAAGGCTGCCTCCTCCCGCTGCCCGGGCCACCGTGCCTGTTTGCCGCACTGGGGCTGTGGGTGGCGGTGCTCTCAGCTCAGCCTCACAGGGCAGAAGGCAGCTCCGCCCCAGGCGTGAGTCCCGAGGGTCCTGTGACATGAAGGCCTAGGCCCCGGCTACCCTCTTGCAAGGTGCTAGGCTGGCAGAGCCTCGTGCCCACTCCGCCCCCATGCAGTGCAGGAAGTGTCGGGCCTGGCCCAGCCCCACGCACTGCAGGGTGCTCAGGAGAGGGCTCGGAGCAGGTGACCAGGAGCTGGGCGCGGTCGCCGAACAGTGTGGCCGCTCCCTGGGCTCCCAGTGCCACCCTGCCACTCCCCCCACCCACAGAGCCAGAGGCTCTGCATGCCGCTCTTTCCACGTGGGGCCCCGGGAAGGCAGGGGCTCAGTGAGGAGGGGGCAGAGACGGGAGCTGGACGTGTGCGACGCCGAGGGCAGGCTGTCCTCTGGCCTAGCGCCAGCAGCTTTATTATGGGCGCTCACACCTGTTCCAGGCGGATGGTGGGTCATTCATAACACAGCCCGCAATGCAGAAGCCCAGACAGAGTCCAAGTAAGTAGCAACAGCGAACGCTGCCCGAGCAGCGCGCGCCGTTCACGGGGCCTCGGCCCCAGCCCCTCCTCTCAGCGCCCCTGCGGGGCGGGCTCTGTGATGCTCTGCAGAGGGGGAAACCGAGGCACACAGAGGCCAGGACACTGGTTCACGCCTCGCGTGTCAGTTCAGATACTGCACTGCGCCCTCTGAAAGTGCACACTTCGTGTTAATCCACGTTGTTTAAATTAATTTTGTAATGATTCCGAAAGGGAAAAAAGAAGCCCACCAAGGCCACCCCCGGCACTGGCAGAGCTGGGACTGCAGCCCGGCTGGCTGTCAGCGTGCCTGAGAAACAGTCACGGTGAAGCCATGGGGAGTGGCTGCCACCGCCCCCTTCCCGCCATGTCCATGTCCACTCGTGTGTTGGACAGCTGTTGGCAGAGCTCCACCCCCTCTCTGTAGCAGGTGCTGCTCATCCAGGCCCGTGGGCAGGAGAGGCAGGGGGAGGCTGGGGCCGGCAAGGGTCCACGCCACGAGGAGGAATGCACTGAGGGTGTGAGCGGGCGGCCGAGCCCCTCGGGGGAGGATGAGGTGGCTTTGACCCTGGAATGCAGCGGTCGTCAGCTGTGTGAGGAGGCCCCTGGGCTGGATCTGGGAGAGGACGGGGGGGGGGGGAGGGTCGCAGAGGGAAGCAAGGCTCCAGCAAGGATTGTGTCCGTCAGGACGGCAGCTCCGGGCGTGGACGGTGGTACTTCTGGCCCTCCTCTCTGCAGCAGAGGCCCGGCCAGGTCCATTCCCCGGTGCACCCCGGCCAGGGAGACAGGCAGGCCAGGTGTTCCCCGGTGCACCCCGGCCAGGGAGACAGGCAGGCCAGGTGTTCCCCCGTGCACTTCTGCCATGGAGACAAGCAGGCCAGGTGTTCCCCTGTGCACCTCTGCAGGGAGACAGGCAGGCCAGGTGTTCCCCTGTGCACCTCTGCAGGGAGACAGGCAGGCCAGGTGTTCCCCAGTGCACCTGTGCCAGGGAGACAGGCAGGCCAGGTGTTCCCCGGTGCACCCCGGCCAGGGAGACAGGCAGGCCAGGTCTGTTCCCCGGTGCACCTGTGCCAGGGAGACAGGCAGGCCAGGTCTGTTCCCCGGTGCACCCCGGCCAGGGAGACAGGCAGGCCAGGTGTTCCCCGGTGCACCCCGACAGGGAGACAGGCAGGCCAGGTATTCCCCGGTGCACCTCTGCCAGGGAGACAGGCAGGCCAGGTGTTCCCCGGTGCACCTGTGCCAGGGAGACAGGCAGACCAGGTATTCCCCAGTGCACCTCTGCAGGGAGACAGGCAGGCCAGGTGTTCCCCGGTGCACCTGTGCCAGGGAGACAGGCAGGCCAGGTGTTCCCCGGTGCACCTGTGCCAGGGAGACAGGTGAAGCCACGTGTTCCCCAGTGCACCTCTGCAGGGAGACAGGCCAGGCCACGTGTTCCCCGGTGCACCTCTGCCAGGGAGACAGGCCAGGCCAGGTCAGGTGTTCCCCGGTGCACCTGTGCCAGGGAGACAGGCAGGCCAGGTGTTCCCCGGTGCACCTCTGCCGGGGAGACAGGCCAGGTGTTCCCCAGTGCACCCTGGCCAGGGAGACAGGCCAGGTGTTCCCCAGTGCACCTCTGCCGGGGAGACAGGCCAGGCCAGGCCCATCAGCACATGAATGAGACGGAGGGGCAGACGGGGCCAGCTTCCCCATATAATCCCTGGCTTCAGCAGGGCAGGGCCGGCCTCCCCAGGGGTGTGGCAGACG
Source organism: Sylvilagus floridanus (assembly GCA_949820135.1). Classification (NCBI taxonomy): domain Eukaryota; kingdom Metazoa; phylum Chordata; class Mammalia; order Lagomorpha; family Leporidae; genus Sylvilagus; species Sylvilagus floridanus. The sequence goes on from OX463233.1 coordinate 179,812,830, forward strand.
GCAGCCCCCACCTCTCCTCCCGAGCGCCCCTTGCTGAGGGCCGTCCTCAGTGAAAATGGGATCCTTCCATGAGATCTCACTCGGGCTTGGGTGGTCACAACAAAGCCACGCTGCTGTGAGTCACCAGGGCCTGACCGCGTGACCATCAGCAGAGACAGGCCGGTGCTGTGGGCGCCATCAGGGGCTGCCCCTCCTCCAGGGGCACTGGGACTGCCCGCCGCTGTGCAGCCAGCTCCGCACATTGTCGGGACCTTCTGACCGGTCCCTAAGACTTTGGCCCTGGCACACACACACACACACACACACACCGCCCACCGACGGGTCAGTGGGGGATGACAGCTCACAGCGGAGGTAACAGCCCCACCGCCAGCCGTGCTCTGGCTGCCTGGCCCCGGGCCCACAGCAGCCTTTGCTCCGGCTGTCCGCTCTGGTCACCGCAGCAGGGTCCTGAGCACTGCTGTTGCTTAGGTTAGAGCGTATGTGACGGCCAAGTGCTCGCCCTTCCTATTTGAACAAATATGTCTCAACAGGAACGTTGTGTCAGGACCCACGGTGAAAACCCAGCCTCGCTTTCCATAAATAGACGGCGGCCACGGAAGGAAACAATTAAGCTGCTGGCCTGGGGCCCGCGTCTCCCCGCGCCAGTGGAGCGAGCGTCCCGAGAGGCTCCCTCCCTGGTCTCCAAGAGCCCCGAGAGCGCGTCCTAATCCTCTTTTGTGTGAAGAGGATGCATTTGGAAGTAAAATATAGGTCGTGCCTGCGAGCCGGGAAGATTGCCACCCCCGCCTCCCAGGCCCGCATCGGCCCACTTAGAACCACGCGACAGGACCGAGCTGTCACTGTGCCTCCACACACCCCCCCACTCAGGGCCACGAGCCCGCGACCCCGGCTCACGGCTCTGCCCGTGCCCCCCGTGCCCCCTGGGCCCCCGCTCCACGCCCACTCCTCCGTCCCTGCACAGCCTCTTCCGGCCCCTCCCGGCCCCCGCAGGTGCTGACTGCGACCCTCACAGACCTGCCCCCCGTTTGCTTACCTGAGGATGGGAGACGTCCTGTTTTTTGCTTTTTTAAGCACAGCCGTAATGGGGGGGGGGGGTAATTCAGAAACACGGCTCCAGGTAGAAGAGACTCGGGGTTCCGGGGTGCTCTCTGCACTCTCAGCCTGGCAGCAGCAGTCACACCAGCGTCCCGAGGCCGGCGGGGGACGCTGCACCCCAGACACGCAGCCCCTGCAGACGGCGGCGAGGGCGTGCTGGGAGCCGCGGGGTGAAGCCCTGGCCGTGGCCTCGTGTGCCGGCCGCTGGCTGCCCTCCCCGGGTGCCTCACTGCCTGGTGGCCCAGCCACACGGAGAAACCATTTCTGCGCTGATGTCTTCCACGAAGAGCATCCTCTGGCCTGTGGGCACGTTCCCTGCAAAGCCGAGAGCTTGGCACCCCGAGACATCAGGGGGTGCGAGAAGAGCGCGCCCCTCCCCCACACACGCCCTGCTCCGGTCCCCAGCAGGGTGAGGCCATTGCACTCCTTTCTTTCTTTTTTTTTTTTTTTTTTTGACAGGCAGAGTGGACAGTGAGAGAGAGACAGAGAGAAAGGTCTTCCTTTGCCGTTGGTTCACCCTCCAATGGCCGCTGCGGCTGATCTGATGGCAGGAGCCAGGAGCCAGGTGCTTCTCCTGGTCTCCCATGGGGTGCAGGGCCCAAGCACCTGGGCCATCCTCCACTGCACTCCCGGGCCACAGCAGAGGGCTGGCCTGGAAGAGGGGCAACTGGGACAGAATCCGGTGCCCCTACCCGGGGTGCCGGTGCCGCAGGCGGAGGATTAGCCTGTTGAGCCGCGGCGCTGGCCTGCACTCCTTTCCTGGAGCAGCTGAGCTCTCAGTGCATCCTGAAGGCCGTGGCGGCTCCCGCAGGGAGGAGGCCTCACGCTCCAGGAATGTTCCAGGCGGCAAAACTGTCCGCCGGGGGAGAGCTGTGAACGTCCCACAGAGGCTCCCGGAGAATCGGCGCAGTGGCCGCTGCTCTGTGCCTTCATCGAGGGGGAGGGAGTGGGAGGGGGAGGAGGCCCTGGGTCTCTGCCTGCAGGTTGACCCAGAGTGAGCCAGGGCTGTGCCGCGGTGCCCTGGGCTGCAGGACCCCAGACACAGGAGCCCAGGAGCTTCTGGGAGGCACTGGAACTGCCGTAGGCCTGGACAGGCAGCTCGAGCAAGGGGAAGGAGAGGTGGGAGGGAGTCCGGGCTGAGAGACGCAGCGGAGAGGGGAGGTTGGGCAGGTGCAGGCTCCAGCCCCCAAGCGCCCTGGCTGTGGCACTGGGCTCAGACGGCTGAATCTCCCCAAGCCTCAGTTTGTGCATCTGCAAAATGGAAATCATCCTGAGTTTTTGTTGGAAGACAGGAAACAGAAGTCCCTCACATAAGTGGATGCTCATAGCACCTCCTCCCCCGCCCCAGGTCGCGACACAGACATGTCCCCTGGGGTGGCAGAGAGCCCCATGCTGAGAGCCGGTGGCTCCCACCAACCCCCGGGGCCTCCCGAAGCTGAGGGTGTGAGGGAGAGGCACTGAGAGGCGACTTAGGGGAGACGGTGGGGCTCAGCGAGCCGGGGGGACCCCTGCAGGTGGTGGCCGTGGCCGCCGCTGGCCACTCCAGGGCTCCATGGCGGAGCCCGTCCCACTTTCCTCAGAGTGCACGCGAACCAAAGAAATGTTGAGTTTGCAGGTCACGGCGAGCCCGCAGCACAGTCAGTCCCTGAACAAGTGCACAGCAGATGGCCTGGCAAGGCCCCGCCGCCTTCCTCCCCGGCAGGAGACGGGAAGCGCCCGGCCGCAGCCACGAAGGCGGCGGCAGGCTGGGAGCGACCGGCTCTCAGCAGCGCCCTCCCTGGGGCCTGGGCTTCCTGACCTGGCACCGCGTCCCCTGTCTCCAGGGCGCCAAATCTGCCAGGAAGGCCGGCCCCGCTGGGGGCACCCTCGAGACCCCGCCGGAGGGGGCGCCAGAGCCGGGCGCTCATGCCAGGGACGCAGTGGCCCTGGGTGACTGTGTGGGGCTGAATCAGTGGAGAAAGTGGCTCTTTCACTCACATTCCCCAAGCAGGTGGCCAGGGGCAGGTGGACTAGGGGCAGGTGGACTGGGGGCAGGTAGCCAGGGGCAGGTAACAGGGGCAGGTGGACTGGGGGCAGGTAGGTGGAGGCAGGTGGCCAGGGGCAGATGGCTGGGGGCAGGTGGCCAGGGGCAGGTAGGTGGGGGCAGGTGGCCAGGGGCAGATGGCCAGGGGCAGGTAGGTGGGGGCAGGTGGCCAGGGGCAGGTGGGCTGGGGGCAGGTGGACTGGGGGCAGATGGCCAGGGGCAGGTGGCTGGGGGCAGGTGCCCAAGGGCAGGTGGCTGGCGGTTTTCTGCCACTGAGCGCCTGTTAAGCTCTCCTGAGGAGGCCCTTCCTCCGCTCCCCCGGCCAGCGCCATCCCTGACTCTGGCCGCCAGGGCCGGGCCGAAGCCAGGCCCAGGAGCTTCTTCCTGGTCTCCCACGTGGGTGCAGGGGCCCAAGCACTTGGCCGTCATCGGCGGCCTTCCCAGACCATCAGCAAGGAGCTGGATCGGAAGAGGAGCGTGGTGCTCACGTGGGATGCTGGCGTTGCAGGCCGAGGTAACCGACTACGCCCCGCGCCGGCCCCTAAGACGGATTTCTTAACCCCAGACTGACATGGAGCTGAGCTGCTGCTGGGGGACTCCGCGCCACTGTCAGAACTGTTTCTCGCGTCCCTCAGCTCTCGGCCCCCAGCTCACCCTGCCTGCAGAAAGCCCCCAACCCTGCCTGACTCCAAGCACGTCCCTCGAAGCACGAAACGGTCATGACTCAACGAGGAGCCTTCCGGGGCTGTGTGCTTGACGGTCGCAGTGTCAGTCAAGGCCACCGCCTCCTGAAGCCCCCCTGGAATCCCACCACCTGCCTCCTCTTGTCCTGAACCTGCTCTCGCACGGCCGTTTTGGGGTTTCTCCTCCAGGAACACTGACACCAGTGGCTCAGACACGTTCCCCTGCATTTTGAGGGATTCGCAACGTTAAGTATTGCAGGGTAGGGTGCGGTTCTGATGTGTGGCCTCCGCTCGTTCTCTGCTTGTCATTTCTGTTAAGATGCCCAGGGACTGGCCACGCTACTCCACGTGGCGGCAGGTGAGGCAGCCCGCTGGGCGGGGAAGTCCACGGGCCTTGTGCGTGGGGCTGATGTGCTGGGAGCTCAGCCAGGGCGAGGGCTGTCGGCCGTGGTTCTCCGCGGCTCTCCCGCCCCTGGGTTTGGCGTCTCCCAGCACCTGGACTCGGGGCTGGGGGAGGCTGGCTCGCCCAGAGCATGGAGCCAAAGCCACTGCAAGGGGGCCTAGCACAGCCTCGCCCATGCCACCTTCTCATTGAAACAACCTTCGCCCAGGGCCAGCCTGGTTGTCAGGGGACAAGGCTTGACCCCGGGAGGCGTGGCTCACGGGGGCTAACGTGGGTGTGAGACACATCAGGTGTTCATGTGTGTTACCGTGAGACGCCGCGTGCCGGGGCAGGCAGATCCACGGAGGAGAAAGGAGCCCGGGGCTGCCAGGGACGGGGGACGTGCTGGGGCTCGCGTGGCGACGGGGCAGAGTTGCAGTCTGGAGAGATGGGAAGGGCTCTGCGGAGGGCGGCGGTGACTGCTCAGCGTCACCAGGCCGCACGCTCGGGGCGGCTGCGACGGCATGCATTCTGGGGGACAGAAAGGGAGGTGTAGGGACAGTCAAGCTATACGGGGCCGACCAGGGGAGCGAGGAAAACTCCGTTTTCACCATGTCCTTTTGCCCAGCATTTCAGTTTTTTGCTGCTGTGTGCCTGTGTTGCATTTTAAAATATCTTTCTTCAGTGTCAGAAATGTTAAATCGTTACAGTGGCCAGGTGTGCTGTAGCAATATCCATAATAAATATCTAACGCATGCATGCTCGTATGGGATTGATGGTGTTGTATTGATGCAGCGTGCTCTGTAAGGTGTATTATAAAATACATTTAGCCGAATATATTTAGCAGCCTGTGCCCCACTTTGGGCAGGATGAGAATTCTGCTCCGTTGTGGTTAAAGTGATTATCAGCTGCAGGGGGACAGGACTGGGGCTGGATTTTTCCTCTATTACATAAGCAAATCAAACCTCCAAGCTGCCGCTCCCTCTGAATCTTCTGTAATGATGTGTGAGACGGCTCTGCATCGTCTCCCGGTTTTCGCCTCCTCCTTTCTCTCTTCCTTTGAAAAACACAGTCATGCTTTTTCTGGACAGAAAATTGTCCACGTACTGGCAAATGTGACGCAGGAGGCCCAGCTGCAGGGGAAGGAGGGTGTCTCGTGCACAGAGCCCGTGGCAGAGACAGCCCCCAGCCAGCGTTCTGGATTTGGGGTTCCGTGTGCCCGACACACACACGTGTACACGCACGTGTACACACACACAAGCCCACATGGCATGCACATGACTCTCCACCCCACCCTCACACCCTGCGCTCACACCCAGCTGTGCCTGGGGCAGTCCCTACACCTGGCCGGGACGTCGCCGCCCCCAGGGGTGCGGAGGTGTAAGCAGTGGGGAGCAGGTGGCGCTGAGACCCCGAGTTTGAGTTCCTGCTCTGCACCTCTCTCCAGGGGCCGTGTTCACAGACACCCTAGGTCACAGAGGAGGCAGTTCGGGGAGACCTCCCCGTGGTGACGCGTCGTCAGCGTCCTCACGCAGGCGTGCTTCGGGGGTGGTCGTGTTTGCCGTGAGCTTCGTCCACGGTGGTTTTGCCTCAGGAGCAGCATTTCCCCGGGTGTTGCACAGGGTGACGTCCTCGTGGGCCCCCTGGGCTGCCCCATCAGACCCGGGGCAGCCGATGGGCATCGGAGTTACAGCTCCCAGCTCGCCCACCTGGAGCCCGGGGCAGGAGGGGCCAGGCTGCTCTGCATTCCTCCAATCAGAGGCTGCACCCTGACCCGCATCGCCTCCAAAGCCCTCCCCATAGCATCACCTTGGGGTCAGGAATTCAGCGTGGGTGGCGATGACCATGGGTGACAAACTGGACAGCATCCACGCACTGCAGCACAGAGGGGCAGGTACACTGGCGCTGTCCCCTCGGGCCCTCTAGGTGAGCCCAGGGCTCCCCTGCCCCAGCCCCGGTTATTCCCCAGGGCAGGTGGGTCTCTGCCGCACCACGTGTCAGTGTGTACCGCCCAGTTCCGTGGATGCGTGTGGCAAACCACTGTGCCTGGAGGCACCTTCCCCGCGGGAAGTGAGGTCCGAGCTGAAGAATGACCGGGCCGGAACTGACAGCAGCAGCCCTCCGTCCTGCGATGCCGGGGTCGTGCTGAGCGTCCCACACAGCGCTTACAGCGGTTCCCGGCTGTTCCACAATCTCTGTTGTTATCAGCACGTTCAAAGCAGGGAGCCTTGGAGAATGGCCGATGCGCCCCCCCTTGAGAGGAAGGGCAACCGGTGCGGGCTGGCGACTGGATTGATGAGGACTGAACAGGAAGCCGTTTCCCTGCAAGTCAGAGGCTTTGGGAAATTGGTGCAGACGGATGGTGAGATCCCACGGGCAGGGCTGGGCAGAGCCAGTGTTGTGCTGGTAACCTGCCCCCAGCCCTGGACCCGGGATGGAGGCTGCAGGAGGAGCAGGTGCTTGGCTGTTCTGTTGCCCAAGACGTGCCTACTCTGTGGGCTCTCAGTGTGTGTGTGTCTCGAAAGGGAACCAGACGTGCGGCCCCCAGCCCCGCCCCCCAGGCTGGGACTGGCAGCTTTGTAGCAGGGCGGGCCCGGGATGGGGCTGTTTCTCAACAAGGACGCTGTTTTCCCATTCCAGCGTGAACACAGCATTGTTCAGTCCCCGGGAGGCCCCTAAGTGGAGCTGACTCTGAGATGAAATCGCAGCTCTAAACTGATTTCTCGGAGGACGCCGTGCGTGTCGGCACCTGTACCTGCTCCGGCAGCTTCCGGGACAGCTAAGCGTGGCTTTTCCCCAATTGGCGGGCGGTCCCCCTGGCCTGGCTCCACCAAGTAGTTATGGCTTCAGGGCTGCGGCCTGGAGAACGCCCCCGGCTCTCCATCACTGCTGCTCCAGGGACCCCAGACCCTGGGCCGGCCAGCACCGCATCCTGGGGTGTCTGCACGGCCTGGGATGCAGGGGGAGGGGGCAGCACCGCCCCCCAGAGCCTGCTGGGAAAGATGGATTTGAGCTCCATTTATTTTTCTACCCGCTGTAGTTTTTCCTGGTGGCGGAAGCCCCTGGTGTGTCTAACGAAGCCGCCCGGGTCGGGGGACTTTGGCTCCTGGCGTCCACCTGCCTCTCGAGCCAGGCCACTCAGAGACGGGAGGTTTGAGGAGGCCTCCTGGGCGTGCAAGGAGGGCGGGGCTTCCTCGAAGGTGGTCTTCGGCAGGCTGGGTCTTTGGCGGGGCTGAGCCAACGCCGCGGCAGCCCCGGGGTGAAGGGGTGAAGCAGGGCATGGAGGCTCCGGCTGGTTGGCCTCGGCCTCTGACAGGAGGGGAGGCACCTGGGTAATGGCCACGGCAGGTGTGGCTGCCAGGGCTTTGGTTTGCAAACAAAGCCAACGCAAAGGGAGTGCGTGGAGTGAGGTGTGGGCCACAGGGCCCAAGAAGCAGAGGAGTGGACGAGGACTGACTGCTGACAGAAGCAGGGGACGAGTGGTGTCCCCGAGCAAGGGCGCTGGGGCAGTCGGCCGGTCCTGCGATTCCTCCTTGGTTGCAGCGGATGTGGGCAGACGCGGAAGTGCACATCCCAGCTGAGACCACGTGGTTCCGTGCAGAAGGGGAAATTGGAGGATCCGTTCAGCTCCTGCGGCTGTAGGGTGGGGGTGATGCCAAGCACACACCCCGGCTCGCTCTATGGGCTCGGCACCACGGGCCGGGAGGAGGGCCTCGCTTGCAGAGAGAACGCCGTCCACTGCGCTATGAAGTCAGAGGGTGCCGGGAGCTCTGGGGGAGAAATCTCCCCACCAGACCTCCCAGCCCCCGAGGTCAGACCCAGTGTCTGCACAGTGGGCGGCCCTCCCAGCGCCCGAGGTCAGACCCAGTGTCTGCACAGTGGGCGGCCCTGGGGCGCGTGGAGGCTGCAGCTGCCCCTCCGCGTGGTGGGTCGGCCCCCAGAACTCACCAACTCTTCCTGCAGGGGTCCAGCTGTTGGCCTCAGGCTCTGGCTTCGCCCACATCCCTGCTGGCTCCACAGCTCCGCCTGTCGGCTTCCTGCGAGGCCTGCTGTCCAGCCTTTGGGAGCAGAGCAGTGCACAGTGTGGCCGGGCTTTGTTGGGACGCGTGGCCCCTGGCCGGTCCTGGGGACTCTGAGGGCCTCTGGAGATTGACCCGAGGGCTGCAAGGCCACTGGGCCGCCCTGACTCCTCCCAGCGCCTGGCTTCCTGAACTGCTGCTCCTTGGACCCTCCTGGGTGTGCCCCTCGCAGTCTACCCCAGGGCGAGGGTCCCTCTCCTGCCTCCTCTGCAGCTTACTCTCTGAAGAAGTTCCTTATTTGAGAGGCAGGTAGGTAGCCGGAGACCTAGATACAGATAGACAGAAGGAGGTCTTTCATCTGAGCACTCCCTCTGCCATGCGAACTAGAACGTGGAATTGGGAGCGGAGCTGGGACTCAGCCCCAGGCGCTGCGACACGGGACGCCGGCATCTCCAGTGGCGTCAAGGTGCCCTCTTGCTGCCACCGACCTTGGTACAAGAATGTGATCTTATCGAGGAAACTATCCCTTTCATTTAAAAATACGGAACTGGCTGCACAAAGTGACACCATCAGAAGCTTTGCCAAAAGGAAAGCGCCATGCGGGCGCAGTGACCAGACAGGGCTGGAAGGGAGGGCCTGGTGGTTTGCAGCCGCGTCGATTTTTATTAGGGTCCACCAAGTCCTTGGGTCACACAGCCAGGGGTGAGGACCTGACAGGAGAACAGACACTGTTCCCGTGGGTTCTTCCAGATGAGCTGGCTGCAGGCCCCCAGCAGCTAGCGACATGGCTCTGCCGGACTGCGTCGTGGGGCCGGTGCGGTGGCGCCATGGTTCCAGCCGCCCTGGTGATGCTGGCTTCCCATGTGAGGGCAGGTTCACGTCCCGGCTGCTCCACGTCTGATCCAGCTCCCTTCTGATGGCCCGAGAAAGCAGCGGAGGATGGCCCAAGTGCTTGGGCCCCTGCACCCACGTGGGAGACCCAGATGAAGCTCCTGGATCCTGGCCATTGTGTGGCCCAGCCCTGGCCATGGTGGCCCCATGGGAGGTGAACCAGCAGGTGGAAGATCTCTCTCTCTCCCTCTCTATCTCTCGCACTCTCTATATAACTTTGCCTTTCAAATAAATAAATTAATCTTTAAAAAAGAGTGTGGCACTTGTGGGCTCCAGTGGAGCCCTCTCCTCGCTGTGTCTGTAGCCAAGTGAGCAGGGTTGGTCACGGGCCCACGCCGAGCCCCGGTGGGAGGGTGGGGTGGGCAGGTGGGAGGCTGCGTGGAGAAAGCCTCCCCTCCCCTTCTGAGGGTCTGAGAGCCGGAGCTCCTTCAGTCCCCTGCGGGACCCCTCGTCTCTGCAGTCGGTGGCACCGAGCCCCACCCACGCCCATCACAGCCGTTCTCTGTAACCCACACTGTGCACAGGGAACTCGGCCGCCTCGTGCATTTAGCAGAGCTCAGCAGGGCAGATTCCGTAGCGAGCTCTGGAGCACACCCTGTGTCTGTCTTCCGGGGACTTGGGAAACGCAGTGTTTCAGCGTGGACCTGGGAGCGCGGCTCCTGGAAGGCCTCCAGCCGCCCTCCTGGAGCGGGTCCAGCTCTTCTGGAAGGGCTGATAGCTTCAGAGGCTGCCCCGTCCTCCTCCTGCTTGAGCAGAAATTAATATTAACCTGACTGGTGGGCGGAGAGGGGAGGGCGGCGATCAGGGCACTCGGCTCCTGGAGCGATCGCTCATTCATTATTCATTCAACAAACATTTGCTGATCTCCTCCCGTGGGTCAGTGCTGTGAGGCGTCCTGAGACGACGGCAGTGGGGAAGGCAGCGTGTCCTTGCTGTCACGGGGCCGCATCCCGAAGCAGGAGCTGGGTGGCGAACTCCGGGATGCATGCAAACGAGCCACGGGCCATGTGCTGTGTAGTCAGATAAGAGTGGCCGACCCAGCCCACTTCACGGGCTGGTGCTGTGGGCGGATGGGCCACGGGCAGCAGGCGAAGGGGGCAGTGGCTGAGCCAGGGAGGAGAGCAAGTGCGAGGCATTGGGGTGCAGGGACACGGCGTGTGACACAGAGGGGGCCGTCTGGCAAGGACTTGGTGCGTGGGGTAGAAGGTCTCTCTCTGCTCCATGTGTGTGCACACGTGTGTGTGTGTCTCTCCCTCAGTCACTCTGCCTTTCCAATAAAAAGATGAATATTTTAGGCTGGTGCCGCATCTCACTAGGCTAATCCTCTACCTGCGGCGCCGGCACACCGAGTTCTAGTCCCGGTCGGGGTGCCGGATTCTGTCCCGGTTGCCCCTCTTCCAGGCCAGCTCTCTGCTGTGGCCCGGGAGTGCAGTGGAGGATGGCCCAGGTGCTTGGGCCCTGCACCCCATGGGAGACCAGGAGAAGCACCTGGCTCCTGCCTGTGGATCAGCGCAGTGTGCTGGCTGCAGTGGCCACTGGAGGGTGAACCAACAGCAAAGGAAGACCTTTCTCTCTGTCTCTCTCTCTCACTGTCCACTCTGCCTGTCAAAAAAAAAATGAATATTTTACTAACAGAATCCCTCTAACTTTATAAATAGCGGCGTCTGGGTGTCGCCTCTGAATGTTTGATTCTGTTAGTGGAGGACAGGCCAGGCGGGGGCCGTTCTGTCACAGGTGAGGGCGAGAGCCCCTGGGAGGGGGACAGGGCGGCCCCGCCTGCTCTCACTCTGCCGCACCAGCACCTCTCTGAATCTTCAGACTTCAGGGGCGGGGCCAGAAGGAATGAAAGCGCCCTTGCTCGCTTTTCCCCTCCAGACTCGGGAGGGAACGCCGCGTGCTGGCGTCAGGCCGCCCTCGGGACCCCGTAGCCCCGGATCCGTGCTGTGCGCTGGCTGCGGGGGGGGGGGGGGGGGGGGGGGGGGGGCTGGAGCGACGCCTCTGTGCCCTGGAATGTCGGGTGGGGTCTCAGCTTGCATCAGGCCGCCCTCGGGGACCCCATAGCCCCGGATCCGTGCTGTGCGCTGGCTGCAGGGGGGACGGGGTGCCGGGGCGACGCCTCTGTGCCCTGGAATGTCGGTGGGGTCTCAGCTTGTCCGGGCGGCCGATACCCTCGCTCAGCACCATGAACGGCAGCGGTGGCGGATGTGAAGGAGCCGGGACACTAGAAAGTTGTGATGAGGCAGGTGCTCCCCGGAGCTGGTTTCCTGTTCGGCCCGAGTTTGGGGGCTTGGCTTCCCCCGGTCCGCGCGTCTTTCTCTCCGCCCTTCCCGGCTGCTCTGAGGCATTTGTTCGGTTCCCAGTTCTTGGCCAGTCTGCCCGGTCAAGGTGTTTTCTGTTACTTGGAGTTTGCAGCCCAGGCCGACACAGAACGCACCTGGAGCTCCCGGGGAGTGCCCGGATGCCGCTGCTGGCAGGGGGGCCACAGGGGATGCTAATGAAGCCTCTCCCAGAGGTCGGGACCTGCCCTTTGCCCTCATGGAATACGCATGAGGCAGAGTGAATAACGCACAGCCCGGTCAAGTGACGCTGCACCCGGGCAGCCTCTCCCAAAGGTCGACTTCTTCCTTTTGTTCTCTGCAGACGCTAAGCCGTCAATCACGGCTGGTGAGTGGGAGCTGAAATCCCTCAACGCCCGTAGTGGGCAGGGGAAGGCCTCTGGCCTTTAACACACCCCAGAACCAATTTTCTTCCCAAATAGAGTCCTGTAGCTAAGAAATTTGGTAAATTGGGTTTCCAGTGGTCCAAATAGGATTGTGACTATTGGGAGAATTTATTTGCTTTCAAGTAAGAGCTTTTTTAAGCCAATTTTGAAAATTCTCCCCAAGAGTTACTGCAGCAAATCGGCTCCGTTGGCTCATCAAGTGTTGGTGCTGTGTGCTCTCCAGAGCCCCGCAAGCGGTCGGCTTCCTTCCTGTGTGAGCTGTCGAGTCCGGGTCCCGCCCAGACATGGCCGGCAAAGGCTCCAGTCTTCTCAGAGACGTGGAGCGGCGCTGGCTGCAGAGTTGCACGCGAATTTATTCTTCTTTGGCTCTGTCAGCGTGCGGTGCGCCACGGCATCTGTCTGATGGAGACAGGGCCAAGTAGAGGTGCCGTGTGTGGGTCTCAGAGGCTCAGGGAGCCCTGGCTCACGATGGACGGGAGTGAGCCCTTGTCTCTGCTGTGGCTCGTCCCTGGACAGCCCCTGGCCTGGCCTGCAGGGTGTGTCTGAGCTGTGGCATTAGCAGCCAGCCTCGAGGTCACCGGGCGTGAATGTGGTGTCCAGTTGGCTAAAACCAGCAGCTAACATGTGTGGATGCATGCTTTAGACTCACGTGTTCATGTGTTTAGCCCCCATATCAACTGCCTGGAATGGGAGGAATTAGCTCCCCCACTTTGCAAAGAGAGAAAATGAGGTGGAGCCATGCATATCACCCAGCCGCCGCCTCTGGGAGCCAGGCCCCGTGTCCCACATCTCTGAACGTCCACACAGGAATCCTGACTCCACACAGGCTCCCGTGTGGGCGCCCTGGCCCTGCCCTCCAGCCCTCTTCCCTTCACTCCTGCCTTTCCCATTCTTCGGGGACAGTGCCACTGGGCGGCCCGTGTCGCTCGCATGTCATGTGGAGTTCCCGTGTTGTCACAGCGTGTGCCAGAGCAGGGACGTTTCCAGGGTTCGAGGCTCCCAGGCATCCCTCTTGGGCTCAGGCAGGCTTCGGACCATTGAGTTTTTGCCACGTCCAGCACTAGAGAAAGAGTCATTGCTGGCCAGCGCCGTGGCTCAACAGGCTAATCCTCTGCCTTGCGGCACCGGCACACCAGGTTCTAGTCCCGGTCGGGGCACCGATTCTGTCCCGGTTGCCCCTCTTCCAGGCCAGCTCTCTGCTGTGGCCCGGGAGTGCAGTGGAGGATGGCCCAGGTGCTTGGGCCCTGCACCCCATGGGAGACCAGGAGAAGCACCTGACTCCTGCCATTGGATCAGCACCGTGCGCTGGCTGCAGTGCACCGGCCACGGCAGCCATTGGAGGGTGAACCAACAGAAAAGGAAGACCTTTCTCTCTGTCTCTCTCTCTCACTGTCCACTCTGCCTGTCAAAAAAAAAAAAAAAAGAGTTGTTGCTGAGTGCAGCAGCCAGTCAGGTAGCCAGACAGCTCCTGGACATCCCCGTGGGTGTGGCCATGCCAGCTCTGCTGTGACAAGGAGACACAGGGGCCACGTATTCTTGCCGACAAGATTAAGCCCCAGGGAAGAAGGCGTGTCTGAGACCGTGGTGGGGGCCGGCCCGAGCGAGCGTTGTGGGGGAATTTCCCAGACGGCACCGTGTAGAGCAGGCTCTACCCTGAAGGCTCCGGCTGCCACGTGGAGAGCACCCCTCCCAGTGTGGAAGCGCCGGAGGCGACCGGCACCTGGCCCTCACTCCCCAGGAGCCCTAACTCACTCCTGACGTTTGCAGCCCAGGGCTCGACGGCCTGGACCTTGGGTTTCTTTTCCCAGCCAGACAGATCCGTGGCATCTCATCAATCGTGATTCCCTGGGTCCCACTCCCTGCCCGGAGATTTAACGAAGATTCATGAGTCCCAGTGCTCTGGTGGGTGCAGCCAGCCTGCCGCGGCTCCCTGCCCCCGCCACCGAGCAGCGGGGAGCGTGGGCTGGAGAACGGTGAGCCCTGGAGATGGGGTGCACCTGCAGCCCACAGGCACCCCAGCACAGGGAGGGACTCCCCACTGCTCTTCCCCGCTCTGGGGCCAGTATGTGCGTGGGAGGCAGCTTCCAGGCGTGTTTGGTCTTGGTTGCGTGCAGTGGAAAACCCCTTGGATTTGCCTGCAAACAAGCAGCCTTCCTAGGAGGCACCTGAGATGAGGAAAAGCTCAGGGGACCCTGGGCCGCCTGCACAGCCGGCGTCCTGAGACTGCCCGCCTTCCTCATGCCCAGCAGCGTCGGCTCTGCCAAGTCCAAAGCCCTGGAAAGCCGGCTCCTCCCACACTTCCTGCACGGGCGCCGTCAGACTTCTGCAGGATTCCAGGGGTGAACGCGGTCCTCACCTGATGCAACTGCTGAACTCTGCCGGAAAAAAGAAGAAGAGGAAGGAGATGGGGACGGCGCTGGGTGTAGCGGGTAAAGCCGCCACCTGCAGCGCCGGCATCCCATATGGGTGCTGATTGGACTCCCAGCTGCTCCACTTCCCATCCAGCTCTCTGCTGTGGCCTGGGAGAGCAGTAGAAGATGGCCCACGTGCCTGGGCCCCTGCTCCTGCATGGGAGACCAGGAAAAAGATCCTGGCTCCTGGCTTCGGAGCTGCACAGCTCCAGCCGTTGCAGCCAATTGGGAAGTGAACCAGCAGATGGAAGACCTCTGTGTGTGTGTGTGTGTGTGTGTATGTGTGTGTGTAACTCTGACTTTCAAATTAATAAATAAATCTTAAAAAAAAAAAAAAAAAAGGACTCAGGGGACTGGGAATGTGACCGTGTCAATGCAGTCTTTAAAAGAAGAAGAAGGAAGTGCCATTTGCTTATTTCAAAGGCCTGGATCTTCCGTCTGCCGGTTCACGCCCCAGATGACCACATCAGCCGGGCTGGGCCCCACCACAGCCAGGAGCCAGGAGCTCCAAGGGGCTCTCCCACGTGGCAGGGGCCCGAGTCGCTGGGTCGTGACCTGCTGCTTCCCCAGGTACGTTAGGGGCTGGGTCAGAAGCAGAGTAGGCAGGACTCAAACCAGCGCTGCAATGTGGATGCTGGTGTCGCCAGTGGGAGCCTAACCCGCTGCACCACAGCTGTGCTCTGTTAACAGGAGAGCAGCCACAACAGCGTGCACGCAGGTGGCCGGGGCTCTGCTATGAGCGCCCCAGAGTCCCTAGGTGCCTCGTGATGCTGTCTCTGACCCCAGCCTCCTTCGGGGAGGAAGTGGGGCTGCCACCGTCATGGTGATTCCGCCACCGGCGAGCTGTGTGGCAGACAAGCCGTCTTCCCGTTCTGGGCCTCAGTCCATCATCTGCTAAGACCAGAGTTTGTTCTCAAGCTCAGCGGGGTGAGCTTGCTCCAGGCACATTTCCTGAACTCTTCCCCTGGCGCGCTCTTGGTCAGATTCTTAGCAGAACTGCCCTGGCCAAGCAGTCCAGCACAGCACAGACAAGAGAAACAGCCAGGCTCACCGAGGACAGGGCTGGAGATGGCACTGCCGGCGCCTGGGGAACAGCGCGAGGGCCGGGACACCGGGAGCACCCCTCAGCTGCCCCCCAGAACCGCGGCACAAGTTCACCCGGAAATCCCAGCTGCAGATCCTGACCCCGCGCTGTGGCCAGGTCCCCAGTGGGCGCGCCTGGCACGGTAGAGCCTGGGGAGGCGGCTCCGCCGCTCAGCTCCTGTGAGAGTGGGACCCGCTGCAGGGGCTGGAGGGTAACGTGGGTGACACAGCTGTGAGGCTGAGCTTGGAAGAGGTGTGCGTGCCCCAGAGGCCATCTGGGTCTGGTAAACTGGGTTAACCCTTCGTAGGAGAGTGATGAACAAATACTCCAAGGGCCGCATCAGCACTGCTTGTGTGCCACATAATCCTGACCTTGACCTTGACCTTGACCCTAACACCGTAACACCCTGACCCTGACCCTAACACCCTAACAAACACCCTGACCCTAACCCTAACACCGTAACACCCTGACCCTGACCCTAACACCCTGACCCTGACCCTAACACCCTGACCCTGACCCTAACACCCTAACACCTGGACCTTAATCCCTAACCCCCTAAACCTAACCCCTTAACCCCCTGACCCTAACACCCTAACACCCTAACACCCTAACCCCTAACACCCTAACCCTGACCCTAACACCCTAACCCCCTAACCCTAACCCCTAACACCCTAACCCTGACCCTAACCCCCTAACCCCCTGACCCTAACACCCTAACCCCTAACCCTAATCCCTAACACCCTAACCTAATCCCTAACACCCTAACCCTAGCCCCCAGCTCCCTAACTCTAACACCCTAACACCCTAACCCTAATCTAAAGCTTCTTAACTTGTGAAGGGGCCGCTCCATCCCAGCCACATGAGCCCGGTGCCCCCCAGAGCGGCTCCTCTGTCCTATACTCTGGGGACGCTTGGGGAGGGGAGGAGCGAGGGACGCGTCCCGAGGTCGGAGCGGCTGAAGCGTGTTCCTCTCTCCCTTCCAGAAGCAGCAGTCCCCTCAGCGAGGTCGCGCAGCTCCGCTTTGAAATCACCAGCTTCAGCAGCCTGTCGGGCACCCAGCCCATCGCCTGGCAGCTGGAGTACCCGGGCCGAGCGCCCACCGACGTCGCCGTCTCCGAGATCTTCGTCAGCCAGAAGGACCTGGCCGGCATCGTCCCCTTGGCCATGGTAAGACGGCCGTCGGTGGCCGCCGCTGTCTGAAGCGCCCCGTGCTCCTGCGCCCTGGGAGCGGCTCCGTGTCCCTGACCCGTCAGCTCGCCGGGGTCCCGACACCCGCGTGCGTCGCGGCCGACGGAGCTCTGCCTTGAGTCTGCTCCAGTTCTTCTCTCCCTTTCCCGTGTTCCTTCTTTAAAACGTCCTAACTGTATTCCTGTAACGGGAACCGATCCCGCGCATTTCCTCTATTCCTGTTAAGAACGCTGAACACGCGACTACCTTCTTCACGTGCGCAGCGCCTGGTCGTCGACCTGGGCACTGTGTGGTGCTGCTAATAGAGCTCGCTCCTGCGTGCTCGCAACTCGGAGCAAACGCGCCCGCCTTCCCCTCCCGGCCTCTGGCAGCCCCAGCTCCGTGGTCCGCCCGTAGCAGCGCAGCTGTCTACGTGGAACTGAGCGGTGTGGGGGCTTCCGCCCCGGCCCAGGCCCCTCAGGTGGTCCCAGAGGCTGGCACTGGCTTCTCCCTGGCCTGGGGCTCACACGTGTGTCTGCCGGTTCCGTGCGTCTTTCCGGTGACCACACTTGGGCTGTGCCCGTGTCTTGCTTGCCATGAATCCAGGCTGAGCCCGAGCGCTTCTGGATCACGCACCCAGGAGCAGGATGGTGCATCGCAGGTGGCCCTGTTTTTAATTTTTGGAGGCTCTCTCCATCTTTTGTTGGTTTCTCCGAAGAGTTAGGAAAAAGCATTCCCAGCCCTGCAGCGCACGCCCCCCGGCATCGATAACCAGCATTCAGAGAGCCCACCAGCTTTGCATCACCCTGAGGGCTGCACGTGCGTGTCATCCCTGTTTCACAGACGGCAAAGCCGTGGCCCGGAGCAGCCGTGGGACCTGACCCGTCTGCCCGTCCTGGAGCTGAGGCCCTCTGAGCACTCCATGGCCACAGCCCTTTCTAAGTCGTGTTTGCTGTCTGGTGTTTGGCGCATCAGCCACCCGACCCCGTGTCTCTGTCCCCCCAGACCCTCCCGCTGTGGGAGACCTGCGGCTAAGCTGAGACCAGGCCTGCGGCAGGCGGCCCAGGGGGTCCACAGTGGGCAGAGTGGGCGTTCCCGGCGCAGAGCCTGGCCCCGCTCTCAGAACGTCTGCCTCTCTCTGCCCTGATTCCTCGGCCATCTTCTGCGTCGAGGCAGGGACTCGGGGTGTTCACAGTCAGCAGAATGATCGGGGCCCGTTTTCGGGGAGACGGTTGATGAGCTGGGTTTCCGACAGCGCCGTGGGAGCACGCGGGGGCCTTCCCTTCCACGAACCTGCCGGAGTCTCCGCCGCTGGGTGCCTGACCTCTGCTCCGCGTACGCGCCGGGGTCAACAGGTGGACTGCGTCCCTCTTTGGTCCTGTGAGTGAGCGGTGCCGGAGGCTACGACTCCGCCCTTCCCCGACACCTGCCCGGCGCCCCGCAGCCGACACGGCGCGGGCACAGCGTCAGGCTTCCTCAGTCGTGGGAACTCTCCCCTGGAGCAGTCATCCTCGGCACCCCCCGAGAGAACTGTGTAACCCTGGGGAACTGGCCAGGGAGAGTCGGGTGCAAGAACTAGCAAGGGTTTCTGGGACCGGAGCGCGGCTGGGTTGGTGAATCTGAAATCGAGGTTTGCGGAATCCTCGCGAGCATCCTCTGTGCAGTGATCATGAGTGTGGCTGGGTGCTGGCCGGCTGAGGGCTTCCTGCTCCTCAGCTCAGCGAAGCCTCCTAACAGCTGCCTGGCGGTGTCTGACCTGCAGCACTGTGGCCCTGGGCGGAGCCTGCACGTGGGAGCTGGGACCGCAGTTGGAGCGGGCGGACACGGGGTGTGGACCCCTCTCTCTCTCTCTGGCCCTGGAGTCCGTCACTCCTCACCACCACACCTTGCACTGGAAAGTGTTTATAGTGGAAAGGTGGAGAGATGATGATGGTGGCGACGACAGAGATGGGGATGGTGGGGAAGATGGAGGTGGTAGTGGTTATGGTGGTCGTGATGGGGTGATGGTGAAGATGGTGCTGGGGATGGTGATGGTGGAGATGGTGGTGATGGTGGAGGTGACGATGGCAGAGATGGAGATGGTGGGGATGACGCAGGTGGTGATGGTGATGATGATGGTGGTGATGGCAGAGAGGGGATGGTGGGGGAGGGGTGATGGTGGTGACCATGATGGAGGTGATGATGGTGATGATGGAGATGGTGGTGATGGTGGAGGTGATGATGGCAGAGATGGAGATGGTGGGGGTGATAATGGTGATGGTGGAGATGGTGATGATGGTGGTGATGGCAGAGAGGGGATGGTGGGGGCGGGGGATGGTGGAGGTGATGGTGGGGGTGATAATGGTGATGGTGGTGACCATGACGGAGGTGGTGATGGTGATGGTGGAGATGGTGGTGGGGATTGTGGGGGGTGAGGATGATGGTGGGGGTGCTGGGGGGTGATGGCAGCAGTCATGGCGATGATGAGGATGGTCCCGGTGTCAGTAGCGATGATGGAAATGACCGCTGTCTTCAAGGTCATGATGATGGAGGTGATACTGTCTTTGGAACAGCCACAAGTCAGATCTAGTAAATGAGGACACGGATGAAAGACAATGGAGGAGTCCATAAACTGAAGAAGTGGACAGTCTTCCTCTCTGGTGTTCGTAAGTTCACTCTGAGATCAGTCCCCCAGGTGAGCAGCCACGGCCCAGACGTGGGCACCTCACGGGGGCAGGCCGTGCTGTCCAGCTCTCCTGGGGCCGAGAGGCTCCTGGGATGTGGGGCTCCAGGTCTAAAACCGGGACGGTCTATTGGACAAGATGAGGCGAGCCCGTACTCCGGGGTTGACCACGAGGCCGCCACGGCTGCCGTGAGGCCGTCCCGTCGTTTGTGAGGGGCGACCGTCCCTGCACATGGTGTTGAGTCTGATTACGTGGATTTTGATAATTCGTTTATGCGGCACCAGGAAGTGAGCCGCCGCAGAGTTTGCTGTTCCAAGAACCCGTATCTTCCTCTCCGTACGTGATCGTCAGGGGTTGGCGACGCGGCAGAGCGTCCTTGTCCACCCATTATCTGGGTTCCCTAAACCCTCTGCACCTGGAGGTGAGGTCCTGCGTCAGTGTCGATGTCGTGAGAGTGAGACCCCTCCCCAACAGCGTCTTCCGGATACAACACCCAGAGGAGTGAGCCGGGGCCGAGAGTCACCGTGGCATCGGCTGCACTCTGCAGGTCACTGAGCCACAGAGACTGTCACCTCGCCTGCGGCAGGAGGTGTGGTGGCGCCGGTGGCGAGGCAGCGGGACCCGCGGGCGCTGGCGGTGCGGCTGTAACGTGAGACAACGCAACAGCCATGAGAAAACAGCGTCCCCCTTCCCCACACGTCAGGCACGCAGCGTCGGACGGCCCACAGCCCGCTCGGGCTCGTAGGAGAGCCGAAGCCACGGTTACCCTCTCCAGAGGCTGGAGCCGGTCTCTGCCCCTGAGCTAGTGGAAGAAGAGGCCAGCCGTGGTGTGGCCAGACCCCCTGCTCATCAGGAGGAAAAACTGTAGAGGCACTGCACACCTGGGACCAAGGAAGGCAGGCTGGCAAAATTGCGTTGTGTCGGATTGCGTCTAAATGAAGCTCCTAGAACAGCAGCCTGTAGAGACAGAGCCGACGCGTGATTGCCTGGGGCCTGAGGCAGGAGCAGAGATTAATTGCAGCTGGGGCCTTCGGAGCGCTGGCAATGCTGAGACCACGTGCGGGCTGTGGGGAGTCGTGCACCTGCGTAGCGGTAATGGCGTTCACTGACCAGGGCTGAGTCGTACCTCTCCCCTGTTTGACCTCCCAGCGCTCCTGAGCGGGGCTAACCCTGCTCTGCAGGTGGCAGGTGGACACCCTTGTGCAGTGACACAGTGTGTGTCCCCCCTCTGCCTCTAGGGGGCGGAGTCCCCATTGCTGGTGTGGCACTTTCTGGGCTTCCAAGCCATAGTTAGTGTCGCGGAGTCACAGGCCGTGTGACAGATTGGAGGGGCCCCGCTGAGAGGGGAGGCCTCTGGGCCAGCAGCGACAGTGGCAGTAGCTGGGTCCAGCCCAGTGATTCCGAGTGGACCTCTGGTCCTGCTCACACCTCTGGCCCCGGAAAGGAAGGTCTGGGTAACTGGCTGTGGTCCTGCCCAAGTCACCACCAGGCAGTGCCTGGGAGACCGGGGAGCTGGGGGTGTGGCACCCCCTGAGCTGCGTCCCGGGCCGGTGAGACACGAGGACGCCAGACAGCTGTGGGCGGTCACTCGTCAGCATTTCCCCACAGACGTAGGGCAGCCCTGACGCCCAGCCCATTCCCCAGGTGGGAAATCAGCCCAGCCAAGACCACCCACCCACCAAGGGTGGGCGCCGAAGCAGGAGGCCAGGTGTTGATTGACTCGATCCCTGGGCTGCAGGGCCGTGAGCAGCAGCAGGTGGAAGCAGGCACTGCTGCCGAGCCCGGCGCTTTTACCCCCGCCTTGAGAGGCTCCGCCCCCAGCTTCCCGCTGGCCGAGCACCTTGGGAGGCACAGTGCAGACCCCACGGGTGGTGGTCGCTGGGCAGGTGGAGGCCAGGGAGGGGAGTCACCCTGTGGTGTCATCGGGGCTCCAGGAGCGGAGACGCGAGCGCCCCGTGCACAGATGACAGCATTGCTGAACCTCACGAAGCCAGACGTGGTGCACGGTTTGCAGAGCAAGCCCGGCTGACCTACTTTGGTCTGCAGCCTCTGTCCCCCTGCTGCTGGGGCCTGGTGTCACGGCCGCACCGAGGCTAGGCCGAGTCTTGTATGAAAACACACCATGGCCGTTTCTCACACCCGTCCTGAGCCCAGAGATCCTCCCAGAAAATCCCCTCTTGGACTGAGTTACCCAGAACTGCTTCCTGTGCCCGCTGCCCAGGCCCCCACTTGGTAGACGCTCTCTGCAATTTTACGGTCCCCAAAACCCCTTCTGCTGAGAGCTCACGAGGTTGACTCAGAGGCCCTGCAGGCTGGCGCCCCTGGTGGAGGGAATTCTCTCTGAAACGCCGGTGCCTGGCGCGGTCAGTGCAGTCCCTCAGACCTGGCTGCGGGTGGACACCAGCCCGGCTCCTCTCGGGGGTTCACAGCCCCTGTCCAGCAGGCTCCCACTCAGACCAGCCCCGGCAGGCCCGTGTGGTTCAGCATGGCCCGGGTGCGCTGATGACATACGAAGCGTGGAGACTCGAGTTAAGGTCCCCTCCTCAGCGCCTCGACATTTCTCAGGGACGTCGACGCCACTCGCTCCACGCAGCCCCGAGGACTGTGCGTGCTCAGGCTCCTCCCTGGCGCCTGCTCAGGTTGAATCACTTTCTGACTTGAAGTGCACGTTGTGGAATGGATTCTCTATCTTGTGTTAGAAGCAAATTGACGGGTCAGTGGCGTCCATCTCCTGCACCCCGGTCTGCACTGAGAAGGAATTGGGCGTAAATGAGCTGGGAGCTGGGTCTCCCCGCAGCGACACGGCGCAGAATCACTGGCTGTGACTGCTGGCCCGCAGAGCTGTCAGCGCGCGTCCCCAGGGAGCGAGAGGGGAGCGTGTCCCCAGGGAGCGCTCCCCAGGACTCGTCCGCTGAGTGGGTACCGTCAGGAGTCCGCCCTCCCCCGGTGGTAGCTGATGCACAAACCCTGCGCTGCCGGGGGAGGAGGAACCGGCTTGTGGTTACCTCCAGGTGACAAACACCGTCGGCACAGCTCCCGGTGGCTGAAAGCCACACGGATCATTTCGGCATTCCAACCTTGCAGGGTCCCCAAAGAGACCCAAGGAAGAGTCTCGGTACAAGACCATTGCTGGACCACTCCCGAGGGATCCGGGGGCGTCACGGTCACTCGGCACAGGAGAGTTGCAGAGAGAATCTCCCACCGCCCATTTGCACGGGTGCACACAGGGCAGATGGTCAGACCCTACCAACTGGGGGGGCACAGGCTGCATCCAGCCAGAGCAGCAGCGGGAGTAATCTCCCACCCCTGATCCGACGTGCGGATGCCAGCCATGCCTCGCCGGGCTGGGCCTCACCTTTCCAGTGGGCGGCAGCAAACCAGCGCCGCCGTTCTTAGGGTCTCTGCCCCCTTCACACTCTCCCTGTTGCAGTCCCTGCACCGGCCAGGTGGGGGCAGGGCGGGCCTTGGCTGCTGGCCCCTGCACAGGCGTGTTGTGGAGCTACTGGTTCCTGGCCTGTGGGCTCCAGGCCAAGAGCGGGGCCCGGCCCTGTTTGCAAGCCTGCACTGTCAGGCCACGCCTCCATCCAGGGCCTGGGCTGCGCTGCCGCGGGAAGCAGGCCCAGGTCCCTCTTCCTGACTGAGGCCATCTTCAGAGAGCCCCATGCCCCCGTTCCCCGCAAAATCTGGCAAACCAGAAAGACACACACGGTGTCTGTTTTCCATCCGTTGCCCACACATGCCAGGCACCCGGGGGCCCCGTGCAGCCTCGTGGGTGACGAGAGCCATGGGGAATTCTCTGCTCAGAGAGCAGGGGCGGGGGACCACGGGGCCTGAGGGGTGGGTGGCGTCCCAGGCAGCGGGAGCAGCATCCGCAGACATGGCGCTGCGCCACTCAGCAGGAGGCCACGGTGGCCGGCAGGTGACAGCACCAAAGAGGGCTCGGGTGCAGGGGAGCAGTGCGAGGCCTGAGCCACGCCGTGCCCGGTCAGAGGCCAGGAAGAGCGGACGGCGTCCACCACGTGCTGGCCGTCCTGTCCCCAGGCCCTGTCCCTGGAGCAGTCTCTCCCTCTCCCTCTCTGCTGTGATGTTCATATTCTGTCATGAGGCAGGAGGCACAGGATGTGGGCCGTGCTGTTTCAAAGCACAGAAGTCCATGGTCCCTGACACACACCCAGCTCCAGGATCCCGTTCTGGAACATTCCCACGCCCCAAGGAAGCTCCCTCAGCCGACTCTGCTGGTCTTGTCTCCCCTAGCCCAGGACACCAGCACTGTGGCTGCTGCAGCCACGGTCTGTACACTCCGTGATGGGCGGCTTCAGTGGCTCCTGCAGCCGTGGGTCTGTCTGCTCTGAGTATCCCTGTGATGGGCGGCTTCTGTGCCCCCCCCCTTCCCGCAGCGTCATGCATTCATGACCCGGCCACGGTGTTGCCTGCATCAGCCTCCCTCCCTTTTGACGGCTGCATAATATTCCACCCCAAGGATACGCTACTTCTCCCTCTCCGTTCTGCCTTGCACAGGAGCCCCTGGGGGCAGTCCACACCTGTTCTGGGGGGCACCTGCCCCTCTCCAAGGCCAGCCCCTCCCCTGACATTTCAGTCGGCTCACACCCTGAGTCTTCTCAACATGCCAGAAGCAATTCTGTGCTCTTTATTTATTTAAAAATTTAAAATACGATTTATCCAGAAAGCAGCCAGACCAATTTACATTTATGAGGCCAACTCAAACAACAGGGTGTGTTTTCTCAGACCTGGGCCTTTTCCAAATCTGAAATGACGGTGATTTACGGTGCCCTGTGTGTGGATTCTTTTTCGTGAAATAGAATGGTGCTGTGATTTATGGCAGAGGGGGTGGAGGGACAGAGCTCGGAGCAGGAGAGAGGCGCGTTTAATAAGACAAAGCTCCCGAGCCAGTCGTGCCCGCCCTGTCTCAGGCTCTGCAGTGGCTCTGAGCGACGCTGTGTTCTGGCCTGCTGCAGGCCACAGGGCCCGGACACCATGAGGCTCCAGGGAGGGCTGCCCCTGAGATGCTGAGCTGACAGCCGAGGGGTCTGGGGTAGGAGGCGGCTGCAGCCCGGGCCTGGCCACAGGAGGAAGGAGCGGCGTCTGCTCCCAGCCGGTGGCACTGCACGTCGGGCCTTGGGCAGGTTCCCGAGAACAACAGGCTTGTCTGTGCTGGGTGTTGTGCTGTGCACGGTCTCCACCTACAGGGCACTCGGGAGGTGAGACCGGCCACAGAGCGTCCTGTGTCTGTAACGTCAGAGACACACATGTGAGCACTCAGGGGCACACACACGCACACATAAGGGAACACAGACACAGGCACATGTGCACACAGCTGCACTCAAAAGCACCTCCTTGGGTACATGCACATGAACACACAGGCACACGCACATCCAGCCACAGGCACACACATGGGCACACAGCCACAGGCACACACAGCCACAGGCACACACATACAGTTGTACAGGAACACACATACAGGCACACACACATCACAGTCGATCTACAGAGGAATCATTTTTAAGTTGATCATTTTATGTGGCCCATGAATCACACTAATTATCCCAACAGCCCTGGACAGAAAAAAGCCCCCCACCCATTGCTGCGTCTCTCAGCCCACGGCCACGTCTCCGTGACCTCATGCTGGGGCTCTGACCACGGCCCCTGTCGTGTGCAAACCTTGAAGCCACACTGGGTCCTCCCAGGTCACCCAAGACCCTTAGCCCAGCCGCATCTGCGAAGCCCCTCCCACCACGTCAGGTGAGGTTCACAGGTGTGGCGGTCAGAACACGGCGACCGCTTGTGGGGCAGGGGAGGGCGTCACCACCCTGGTTTTCAGCCAACACCCGGCTGCGTGTGCGACTTCTGTGTGGTTCCAGCCACAGAGAGGACACACGTTTTACTGTTGTCGGGAGCCAAGAGGAGCCTCCTAAACTGGAGCTCGCTTCTGGAACATTCTCGGGAAGTGGCTGCCGACTTCCTTAGATGAATGCTCCGCGCGTCTCAGCCAGGGCCGCGTGACACGGCTGCCCCAGGAGCCCCCGCGCCCCGCGGAGCCACATCTCCCTTGACAAGGCTGTGTGCTTCCTTGGCAGGACACGGAGATCCTGAACACGGCCATGCTCACGGGGAAGACGGTCACCTTGCCCGTCAGGGTGGTGTCCGTGGAGGAGAGCGGGGCCGTGAGCGACATCTCGGAGTCGGTGGAGTGCGTGTCCACGGACGAGGACGTCATCAAGGTAAGAGCCACCTCCCACCCACCCCACCCCCGCCATGGAGCTGCTGGGACTGTGGGGACTCGGGGAGGGGGGCTGCTGGGACTATGAGGACTCGGGGGGCTGCTGGGACTATGAGGACTTGGACTGCTGGGACCATGGGGACTTGGGGGGCTGCCAAGGACTGTGAGGACTCAGGGGGGAGGGGCTGCTAGGACCGTGGGGACTCGGGGGAGGGGCTGCTAGGACCGTGGGGACTTGGGGGGCTGCCGGGACCGTGGGGACTTGGGGGGTAGGGGCTGCTGGGACCGTGGGGAGGGGGCCCGGGCCTTGCACTCACAAGGAGAGCCCATGCTCCCTGGTCGAGGCGCACGCATCAGGCCTCCCGCTGCTGCACTCCGGGCTTCCACTGAGATCTGTGGTGGCATCGGCTGACGTGGCCGAGTGTCTGGACTTCCTCCTCTCCCTCCTTCCCTCCCTCCCCTTCCCTGCCCCCTCCCTCTCTATCGTGTGCCTGTCGTCGTGAAATGTGTGCGATGCGATGCTCAGCGAGCTGGCGAGCACGCACCCTGCCTCCCGCTTCCTCTGTGTGGGAGGGGTCGTGGCTGGTCGGCCTGTGTAGGGTTCCGGACTCACGCCTGTGCTGGAGCAGAGCTCTGAGTACGGGCGCAGACACGACGTGCGGTGCCATGAACTTCAGCCACAGGTGAGATGGGCCGCAGGCGCGTGAGGGCTTTGGGGCGAGTGGGCAGGGGCGGGGCATCACCATGGCCCGCTCCTCTCGTCCTCAGTCCACAAGGACAGAGACCGCTTCGTTCGCCCCGGCTTTTTATGAGCTTAGAAAATCGGGGGTGTTTACGTGGGCCCATCCCCAGGTCCCGGGTGAGAGGAGGCACTTCTGGGGGCCGTCGCCTGATTGACGGGTAGGTGAACACAGCAACACAGTGAGGGGGGTGTGGCCTCCAGCTCATGACCTTGAAATTATCTGAGCCTTCCTTCCCACGTAAGAACGCTTAAGTCCTCCCCGCTGGCGATCTCGGGGGACTAACATTTTATGACAGCTGCGCCCGCCGTGCTGTGTAGCAGACCCGGGGCTTCTCCCAGTGTGCACCTGCCATGTGTCCGCCTGGACCAGGACCCCGCAGTGCTGTCGCTGTCACTCTGTAGTCAGCACTCTGCGCGGCGGGACACCCGCGTCACCGAGTCACACGCCGGTCCTCTCCCTGGGCCTGGCTCACCTCCCTCACCATTGCCGGCGGCAGGACTCCCGTGTTTGTAGGGCTGGGGAGCCGTGCACTGCGTGTGGCCCGCCCGCCCCCTGCCCTCGGCTGAGGCCACGCCGGCGCCTTGGTCACCACCGATTCCTGACGGGAAACGCGCTCCGCAGGCGTGCTGTAGTGTTCGTTCATTACGGAAAACCGGGGACAGCTGGTTGCAGCTGGTTGCTGGTTCCTGGCACATGAGGCGGTGCGCACCGCAGTCCAGGCCCCAGCTTCTCACCGTGCAGGCGGAGCAGCAGTGAGCCCGGTGCTCGCGGCGCCGCGGCCTTGGCCGTCTTGCTGTCCCACTTGTCGGCAGGGCCCCCGTTACGTGGGCTGTCACCAGCAGGGAGCTGGAGCGGGGAACAGAGCGGGCCCCCGACCCCAGGCACTGAGACAGGCTGTGGGTGCCCCAGGTGCGTCTGAATTGCTACGCCAGTTCCCTGGATGACTTCATAGCGTGTTGTATTTAACCCATCGTATGAAACATGGCGTCATCTCCCTGTGTAAGCAGTGCAGCGTTTTCTACACGCAGCCTTGGGAATGGGCGTGGTTTTCACTTGCACACCTCCATCCAGGCCAGCCCCCTTTCTGTTCTTTGAAGGTTAATTTTATTTATTTGAAAGGCAGATGTACAGAGAGAGAGAGAGAGAGAGAGATCTCCCATCCACTGGTTCACTCCCCAAATGGCCACAACAGCTGGAGCTGGGCCAGGCCAAAAGCCAGGAGCCTGAGCTCCATCCGAGTCTCCTCTGACCCACCACGTGGGCCGTCTTCCGCTGCTTTCCCAGGCCACCAGAGGGAGCTGGAGCGGAAGTGGAGCAGCCGGCATTCAGGCAGTGCCGTGGTATGGATGCCAGCGCTGCAAACCCCTGCCACAGCCCCGCCCCACGCTGGCTGCATTCCCGGTGCTGCGTGGCCACACGCTGAACAACTCACAGGTCCCCGCAGACTCCTGGCCTCCGTCCCTGCCTGGCGAGGCCGCCTCCAGCCCTGGTGTGAAGAGCCCGGCTTACAGAAATCACAAAGAAACAGAACCCAGAAACGGACTCCGTCCAGGTGTGCACAGAGCAGCCCTTAGCCTCCGCTAAATGATCTTGACAGGGAGCCCATTACTAATATTTCCAGGAATATAATCAGGGTCTTTAGGGAAATAAATGCATTCCAACGGAAAATTGCCTCCTGAAACGAGTCTGGAGTCGGTTCCCCAGGCAGCCAGCAGAGCGGTGTGAAGTCCCAGCCAGCAGGAGCTGAGCAGGTGCACGGCACCCCCGGGCCCCGTCCCCGGGTCCAGGCGCGGCCGGAGGCTGACGAGGCTGGGTGGGGGCGGGGGAGCTGGACATTAGTCAGAGCCCACAAACTGCAGCGGGGCCATCGGGGGTTGGAGGCAGGCACTGGGCCTGTCTGCCAGGGCTCTGAGAGCTCACCCTGCTGCAGGCCGTCACCCAGGCAGCCATGAAGCGGGTGGTCCCTCTGGGCCCCCCGGGGAGTGAGGGAGGCCCAGTAGCACTTGCCCATGTAGCCGCTGTTACAGGAGGAACCCTCGGCCTAGGGAGCCTGGACCTTTTACATGGCAGCACCATGGATTGCACACAGAAGTCACACACTGAAGCATCAGCCACATCGTGCTCACAAAGTCCACACACACACACGCATGTACACACGCACACACATGTACACATGCACACCTACACGCACACACATGTACACGCACATGCCCACACATGCTACAGCATGCAATCAGTGTTAACAGGCAATCAGTGTTAACAACCTGCTCCACGCTCATCACGTCCACACGTGTGTACATACATGTCTGCTCACATACAAAGTCTCTGGGTCACGGTGAGTTTGGCGTCAAGAGGCCACTTTCTTCTTTCACTGTGCCTGTCCCACCTGTCACCTACGGTGCTCAGGAATCCCCGTGACTGGGGCACTGGCAACGGCCGGGCGAGGGGCGGCATGCAGGGAGCCGGCGTGTCTGCGCATGGGTAGGAGTCGTGGAGCGGAACAGGGAATGACCGTTCCACACATTCGACTGACGGATGTCGGTTGATTCGGCGAGGATTTACCGGCTGCTTCCGAGGCACCGTTCCCCTCTCGAGGGTGCAGCCGGAGTGGGCGGGTGAGGGCTCTGGCCCCGTGGAACCACCCAGGAAGGAGGCTGACAACAGAGGCGAAGAACGTCTCCGGGGGAAGCCAGGGTGCTGCGCAGAGGGTGCCGGGGGGGCTCCTTGCGATGGGCACTCTGCACACCGCCGCGTGTGCCTCCCTCGTCGCCGTGACGCTGCCGCTGGCTTAGCCCACCCTGTGCTCCCTGGCCGACCCCTCCCTGGGCCTCAGCCTGGCACCTGCCGTCCCCGAGGGCCCCTGCGGCAGCCACAGGTCTCCAGCCCCTGTGCACGGTGGGATGGGTGATGCTGAGGCTTAAAGCGTCGTTAGAGCAAGTTCGCTTGCGAATCCCCGTGCGTCCCGTCTGACTTCCAGGGCGCAACTCCGGCCTGACGGATCCCAGGGCAGCGCTAAAACTTGCGCATGGGGCGGCTGGCAGGCCGCTCGGGGTGACCTCGCTCGGGCAGCCCCGCCTTTCCTCCCGGGCCGCGCCGCACTTCCTCCGCCACGCTGCCTGTTCACCCCTCAGCTCCGGGGCCTTGAGCCAGCACAGCTCTTAGTGACTGCAGGACCTCTGCCCACTCTGGTGACTCCTCCCAGAGGGGAGATGGCGGGCCGCTCACTACGGAGTGGGCAAGCTCCGCCTCCTCGCCACTCACCCCAGGGACCCGGCTCGAAGCACCGAGCTCGGCTCGGGGCAGCCTCTCAGCTCGAGAGCCGCTTGCCGGGCAGGCGGAGCACGGCGAGCGCAGGGCGATTCCTGGAACCGGGGTTCTGTTCCTTCGGGATCTCTGTAGCTGCACAGCCATCGCCACTCGGGCCTGCGTCTGCACCAAGGCGCGCGTCTGCCAGCGGTGACGGCGGCCGGGCTGCTGTTTGCGTTCCCTGTCCCTCAGTCGGTGTGCAGAGAAAGGAGTCCACGCACACGCACACACACACACACACACAAACTCTCACACACACACACACACACACAGACTCTCACACAGTCACACATACACAGAAACACACACAGACTCTCACTCACGTAGACTCTCACACAATCACACAGACTCTCACACACTCACAATCTCACACACAGACTCACACACACAGACTCACACATTCACAATCACACACACACAGACTCACACTCACATAGACTCTCACAGTCACACAGACTCTCACACATTCACAATCACACACACACAGACTCACACACACAGACTCACACACAACCACAGACACACACACACACACTCAGACTCATGCAACACACAAACACACAAACACACACATGCAGGCACAGACACACACACAATCATACACACTCGACTCACACAGACTCTCAGACACACACACAGACTCTCACAGACACACACACAAACTCACACACGTGCAGACACAGACACACACACACTCACTCTTAGAGCTGACTCCGGCACACATCAGGCACTGACTAGGTGTTAACTCTTACTGATTCTCTTCCAGAACCTTCTTCCCCCGAAGGTCTAGGGAGGGTTCAGCCTTAGTCCCCAGCCTGGACGGTCCCTCTGCCCCATCCTCGTGCCCTTCCCGTTTTTGGTGCTTGTGCCGGCTGCCGTGTGCCCCATCTCGCCCACTCCCCTCAGAGGCACCTGCCTGCCTGACTCGCTCCCACACAGAGTGGGGACACAGAGTGGGGGCACGGGACACACTTGTTAAAGAGATTCCCCGGGGTCAGTAGAGCCGCCACCAGCAGCAGACAGACGCCAGCACCCCACATGCACACCACTTCCAGTCCCGGCTGCTCCACTTCCAGTCCAGCTCCCTCCTAATGCCCTGGGAAAGAGCGGAGGATGGATGGCTCGGACCCCTGTCACCCAGGTGGGAAACTCGGATGGAATTCCAGGTTACCGGCTTCAGCCTGGCCCAGCTCCGGCCGTTGTAGGCATTTGGGGAGTGAACCAGTGGAGGGAAGACCCAGAGTGGACTCGGCCAGCATCACCCGTCCTCCCACGTCAGGGCGTGGCTGCGTTTCTGTGCCCACCCTCCCACGTCAGGGCGTGGCTGCGTTTCTGTGCCCACCCTCCCACGTCAGGGCGTGGCTGTGTTTCTGTGCCCACCCTCCCACGTCAGGGCGTGGCTGTGTTTCTGTGCCCACCCTCCCACGTCAGGGCGTGGCTGTGTTTCTGTGCCCACCCTCCCACGTCAGGGCGTGGCTGTGTTTCTGTGCCCACCCTCCCACGTCAGGGCGTGGCTGTGTTTCTGTGCCCACCCTCCCACGTCAGGGCGTGGCTGTGTTTCTGTGCCCACCCTCCCACGTCAGGGCGTGGCTGTGTTTCTGTGCCCACCCTCCCACGTCAGGGCGTGGCTGTGTTTCTGTGCCCACCCTCCCACGTCAGGGCGTGGCTGTGTTTCTGTGCCCACCCTCCCACGTCAGGGCGTGGCTGTGTTTCTGTGCCCACCCTCCCATGTCAGGGCGTGGCTGCGTTTCTGTACCTGTCCTCCCACGTCAGGGCGTGGCTGCGTTTCTGTACCCGTCCTCCCACGTCAGGGTGTGGCTGCGTTTCTGTAGCCTCGTGTGAAGAGTCGTAAGGAATCTTCCGATGACTGACAGTCTGAGAGGTTTGCGAAGGTCACAGGCGAACAGGAGGCTCCAAGATGGAGATGCCTTCCTCTGCCTCCGTCCTCCTCCTCCTCTCCCAGGATTCCGTGCGTCAGCTCTGTCGGCCACAGGGGGAGGGCCCAAGGGGCACCTGGTACCTGATGAGCAGAAGTTCCCAGAGACACAGCCGGAGAGGGTGGAGAGAAAGGAAGGGGCTTCTAGTCTGGTGTCCCAGAGTGGGCCCAGGAGGCTGTCACTCAAACCGTGGCCACTCCCAGCACACATCCCCTGGACACACCCCTGAATCTAGGGTCTGGGTGCTGCCAGACCCAGGGTCTGCCCCAGCCCTGCCCAGGGAGGAGACTGGAGTAGGGCAGAAAGGCAGGTGGGAGGGGGCTCGGGAAGGGGGAGGTGCCCGGGCGCTGCCATGAGCGCCGTCTTCTCCCTGCCTCTCGGCACAACCTGGGTGGGCTGGGCACCCTCACGGACCGCGTCTGCGTAACAGCCATCCTGCCTCTGCCCATACACTTGCCCATGCATGCTGGGCCCTGCTAGCCTCCCACAGTGGGCCCGCTGGGCAGGTCCAGGGCCAGCTCCATGGCTCACGCTGGGGCCCGGGGTTAGGCGGTCACTGTGTTCTCAGGGCAGAGCCCACAGCAGCCGGCAGAAGCACTCCTGCCTGCGTCCTCCTGACCGAGCCAGGTCACAGGGCCAACCCCAGCGTCCTGGGAGGGGCCGCAGACCCCACCCATCGTGGATGAGAAGAGGGAAGAACCAAACGCCACAGTGCATCCGTGCAGAGCAGGGTGCCTGTGTGTGTGCATTGTGTGTGTGCATGCATGCAAGTGTGTGCATGTGCACAGGCATGTATGTGTATGTGTGCAGGCGTGTACAGCTGTACATGCATGTGGGGGTATGTGGTGCACATGCATTGTGTGTGTGCATGCATGTGTAAGTATTGAGTGTGTGCATACAATCATGTGTGTGCACGTGCGCAGGCATGTATGTGTATGTGTGCAGGTGTGTACAGCTGTACATGCATGTGGGGGTATGTGGGTGCACGTGCATTGTGTGTGTATGCATGTGTGGGGTGTATGGGTGCACATGCATGTGTGTGCGCATTGTGTATGTGTGTATACATCGAGTATGTGCATATGTGTGCGGGTGTATGTGTGTATGCATGTGTGTCTGTGTGGGTATATGGGTACACAGGCATGTGTGTGCATTGTGTAAGTGTGTGTTTGTGCGTATGTGTAAAGTGTGTGCGTGTGTGTATGTGTGTGGGTGTGTACGGGTGCCCACAGACAGCCTTCAGCGTCCCCTAAGCCCAGGGAGCGTCCAGTGGCCCGGATCCCTGAGCATCTCCCACCGCTGAAGCCACACACCGTGGTTGCCTTGGCAACACCGTGCCCCCAGGATGCCAGGGCTGCTTGTGGCCACTTGGCGCTCCCCTGAGGGTGGCGGGCTGTTTATCAGCTGTTTGCCGGGAGCAGTCCTCCGCCCAGAGCCTCCCGCGGCTCCCTTGCAGCCCGGCCCAGCCGTGCCAGCTGCAGCAGGCTCCGGGCAGGGCAGGGCCGATTCTTCCACGCTTCCCGGTGGGAACGGGGGTGGAAATGGAAGGAAGACAGCAGGAGTGAGGCAGCCCACCCGCCCTGGCGCCGAGCCGTGCTGGGCCTGCGGAGTGCAGAACACAGCCGCGGCAGACAGGGGCACGGGGCCTCCTGCCCGGGCGGGGCCTCTTGGAGTCAGGCTCTCGCTGCCTCCCGGGGGGGCCAGGCTCAGGCCGCCGGCCCCTCCTGCCCCCCCCCCCGGGCTGCGAGGCCACAGGTCACCAAGGGAGAGCGGGCGCTTCCAGGTGCAGTCTGGCGGCAGACTGGAAGGCAGGTGCCTCCCGCTGGCCACTGCCGCGGCGTTTGGGCACCTGCCCTGCGCTCGGGAGGGTTTGGGCGCTGGGGCTGCAGCGTCGGTGGCAACGAGGGACACCCGGAGAGGCAGCAGGGGGTGGGGAGGCCCGGGGACTTGGGCTCTCAACGGAAGTCCTGAGCGAGGATCGGGGAGTCGACCTCGGCTGAGGCGGGCGTCACCCTCGGCACTGTGGCATCTGGGTCCGGTGAGGCTTTGTGGCGGGTCCGACGTCTCCCTGCCCCCGCCGGCTCCTCGGTGTTGGCTGGGAGATGCATTGCTCCGGCCCTGCCTCCATCTTCACCTCACCTCCCCCCTTGTCTTTGATGGACACCCACCGTGGCATTCAAGGCACATCCCGCGCCACCAGGATCTCATCCTGATCACAGAAAACATCCGCAAAGACCCCACTTCCAAATACGCTCACCATCCCGGGTTCTGGGTGGGCAGGAACTCTGGAGCGCCCCCTCCCCGCGGCTGCCGCCTCGCCGGCCCCCTCCCTCCCCACTTCCTCCGGCTTCGCAGGAGGCCCGGATTGGCCCCTCCTCACTGTCCAGCTTTGCCGGCGCCATCTGCTCACTGCCCGCATTTGGAAAGTTGCAGCCTGGCCGATGGGCTCATTTGGGATGGGCCGGGCCGGCAGGGGCCAGAGCGGCTTCGGGAACAGCATCCGCAGCCCTGGGCCCCGTGCCCTGGCCCCTGTCAGAGCTGCTGGCTGGCGGCCTCTCTCAGCGCCTTCCTTCCCCTGCCCACCTGCTCACAGGAACCACAGCACCCCGAGAGCCACATGGCAGGAAGGCGAGCTCCAGCCAAAGCCGTAACCCGGGACATGGCCTGTTAGAAAAGCAGGCTGCGGTCAGACCCGGGCTGATGCCTCACGCTGCCTGGTCCCCGCGCCGCCTCCCCACCTGGGACCCCCTGAAACCTCAGCCAGCTTCGGCCTGCTCACCTACAAAGTGGGGGCTGAGTTGTCGGCCGAAGCTCCTGCAGGGACTGAGCCGGAAACGGTGGGAGAGCGCACTGCGAATGCAGGGCAGCAGTGTTACACAGGGGCACTCGACATGAACAGAGCAGGCACAAGTCCTGTGCCCCAGACCTGCAGGGTTCAGATACAGCCCTGACCCCTAAGGGCCAAAATATATGTGTGTATACATAGATATACATATGTATATATACACAAATATATCTATGTATACACATATGACATATATGTATATACACATATGACATATATGTATATCTATGTGTGCATGTGTATGACATATATGTGTATCTATGTATACACATATGACATATATGTATATGTGCACAAACGTGACATGTGTATAGCTATGTATGCACGCATATGACATGTATATCTATGTATACACATATGACATATGTGTATATCTATGTATACGCACACACCTCTGCCAGGAGTTTGCTGAACATGTGAAGTTCAAGGTGCTACTTGGAGATCCAGTCGGGTGTCTGGAGACAGGACCGGGGGTGCGGTGAGCACGGTGCTGTTTAACGCATCAGAGCCACATGATTGCAGCAATGAGGGGGGTGTGCCGGATGCCGTGGTGACAAGGAGGGGCAGCTGCTGCGTGTCGAGGACTGGCTCTCTGAGCGGTCCCCAGACCAGCGGCCTCAGCTTCAGGGGAGAGCCAGTTAGAAATGTACCCGTGGGCCCTGCACCTGAGGGTACAGTGGGCCCAGCGGGTGAGCTGCCCTCCCTGATGCTGGCTCGGGCTCGGGTGTCCACTGGGCGCAAGGAGGGCCCAGCCAGGTCCCGTTGGCATCAGTGGTTGGCCAGCACACGCCTGGCTCCTCCCTTGGAAAGTGGTCCAGGACAGCCTCTCCCGGACACAGCGACACCCCCGGAAATGCCCAGGCCTGAGAGGTCAGGGTGCAGCCACTGACTGCACTGCCCAGCCCTCTCCTCTCTGTCCTCATGGGCAGACAGCAGCGGCTGGTTCCACACCCACCCTGTGTTGAGCCCGCACAGTGCCAGCGTCAGTGAGCCACGTCCAGCGGGCCGTCTTCTCCACGGGGACTCTGGCACGGTGAAAGCCGACGAGACTGCAAGAAAGACGCTGAGAGCCCCTTGCCGGCGGCCACGAGCCGGCACAGTTGGGTACCCTGGTCCCACCGCCAGCCACGCAGGAGATGATTAATGCGTCCTGAGACTTCCCAAGCGTTTACGACACCTCATGGCTCTATGGTGCACGGTGTTCTTAATTATGTATGTATTCTGGGGCAGCCGGGTTCCCTCCCACCCGAGCGCAGAGAGGTAATGAATGAGAAAGGCCAACGCTCGGTAATGTCAGCGTTGATTAAAGAAGGGAGTGCGGCCGGAGCTACTACGCTGATGCCCGCCCAGATCCAGGACAGTGTTTCCATGCTAATGACAGGTCTGGGCAGCGGCTGACACTGGTCTCCATCCATGAGCACTACGGACGTGTCTCTAACGTGCTCTTGGCCATGAGTGGGAAGGCCCGTCCGTGAGTCCACTCCCACGTGCTGCTGGCTACTGTCCCCAGCAGATGGAAGGAGTCCTCGCAGCCCATCCCTCGCAGCTGCCCCTCAAAGCAGACGTGTGAGTGGACAACGAACATCGCCCAGAGCTCCACCCCTGTTCTCGGGGGCTGGGGGGGAAGGGAGATGGAGCACAAGCGGTCACCGCTCAGCACTGCAGGTTCTTGGCCGGATGCACGGCCCACAGCGGAAGCCTGCTCCCCGGTCCGCGGTCAGCGAAGGTGTGGGGAAGTGGGGGGAGTGCGGGAGCGACTTCATTATCTCGGAGCCCTTCCTCCAAACTGTGTGTGTGCATTGCGTAAGCAAAGTTGGCTCTGTGTGCATTCTCAAAGGGTCAGTAACCCGCCAAGGTTGGAAAACACCGCCTGAGAGCTGTCCAAGGCTTTCACATCCACTCCTTGGGTTTCTGTCGTGTGTCTCACTCTCTCTCTCTACATGTCCTTCCAACACCTTGACGGGTGTCTGGAAACACGCATCCCCGAGAAGGGAGCTCTTGTCCATCCACCTCTGTGTCCAGCTCTCCATTCATCCAACGATCGGGCCATCCAGTCATCCATTCATATGTCTGTCCATCCGTCCATTCGTCCCTCGTCCATCCATCCATCCATCATGCACCCACCTGTCCATCCATCCATCCATCCATCATGCACCCACCTGTCCATCCATCCAACCATCACGCACCACCTGTCCATCCATCCATCCATCCATCATGCACCCACCTGTCCATCCATCCATCCATCCATCACGCACCCATCTGTCCATCCATCCATCCATCCATCATGCACCCACCTGTCCATCCATCCATCCATCCATCATGCACCCATCTGTCCATCCATCCATCCATCCATCATGCACCCACCTATCCATCCATCCATCCATCCATCACGCACCCATCTGTCCATCCATCATGCACCCACCTGTCCATCCATCCATCATGCACCCATCTGTCCATCCATCCATCCATCATGTACCCACCTGTCCATCCATCCAACCATCACGCACCCATCTGTCCATCCATCCATCCATCCATCATGCACCCACCTGTCCATCCATCCATCCATCCATCACGCACCCATCTGTCCATCCATCCATCCATCATGCACCCACCTGTCCATCCATCCATCCATCCATCATGCACCCACCTGTCCATCCATCCATCCATCCATCATGCACCCACCTGTCCATCCATCCATCCATCATGCACCCACCTGTCCATCCATCCATCCTTCCTTCTGTCTGTCCATCTGCCCATACCTACATGCTACATTAGCAGGAACCAACCAAGGGATCAAATATGGATAAGACATTTTTTTTTGCCTTCAAGGATTTCACAGTGTAGGAGGTGATGTGGAGACGTGGGGCAGACAGACCCCGGCCCCTAACCTTGGCTGTGCGAGACAGGTCCTTTCGTTTCCCTGTGACCCAGCTTGGTTTCCGTCGCGGGCCTTCAGCTCTCTGGGATCCCAGCCTGAGTGCCAAGGCGTGGGGAGAGAGGCCTTCAGCCGCTGCCACAGTTCCCAGGGGACTCGTGCCGTCAGCACAGCCCGCGTGGGCTGCCCCGGCCGTGGCTGTCGGCGCTGTCCAGGCCGCCCCTTCCCGCCTGCCAGGAGAACCCGGCTTCTTTCTTCCCCACAGTGGGAGCGTCCGTGGGGCCTGCTGTGCGCGTGTCGTTGAGCGAGTGGCTTTGGAACTCGAGCCGGGAGGCTGTTTGCGCCTCTTTTCCCGTCTGTGTTTGTTTTTCTCTGTGCTCTTTCTCACCCCTTTCGTGAGGCGACAGGCCGCTGGAGTGGGCGGGAGAGGGAACGGGAGTCGCTGGCAACGCGAGGCCACACAGCTCACAGGGTCAGCGACGGTGATGCAGGGGCAGGAAGTCCCCGGGGTCGTGGGAGCACCGGCTCCCTGCCCAGGGCCCCGGAGAGAAGACTCGGGACTGTCCAGGAGCAGAGAGGAAGGCGCGGCAGGCCCCATGCCCGGCAGCCGGGGCGTCGGCGTGGCCCCCTCCGGAGCGCGGCTCACAGCCTCAGCCACAGCCGCAGCTCTGTGCAAGGTGCACCCAGCCGTTCCACTGCAGGTGCAGGGCCTCACCTCCAGCTGCCGTTTTCTGTCCCGGGTGGGGGAAGCCCCGGAGCAGTGGGAGACGGGGTGGCGGCCAGCACCCTCACCTCGAATCCCTGAGGATCCCTCGAATCCCGGACACTATTCATGAGGCCTCTGGAAACAGCCTCCCGGCCACGGTGGCGGCCACGGAAACGCAGCACCTGCTGGCTGCCGCGCCCTCTCCGCCCGCCTCCTCCCTGCGGTCACGTCCCAGTCAGAGTCGCCTCGGGCTCTGCACTGCAGGAACCCCAGCCAAGCGTTTGCTTTGTTTTTCTGCAAGAAAACAGGCACGACTGAAGCCAGGCGGCCCCCCGTCTCCGGAGCGTCTCCACGTCTCCCTCTCTGCCTCCGCAGGTGTCTGACCGCTGTGACTACGTCTTCGTCAACGGCAGAGAGATCAGAGGGCAGGTGGACGCGGCGGTGAACTTCACCTACCAGCACCTGAGTGCGCCTCTGCTCCTGACCGTGTGGGTGCCCCGGCTGCCCCTGCAGATCCAGGTCTCCGACACGGAGCTCAGCCAGATCAAGGGCTGGAGGGTCCCCATCGTGGCCAGCAAGAGGTGAGCCTGGGAGGGGGCGGCGCCGGAGCTCACCGCAGCAGCCGAGTTCACTGACCTTGGCCCTGAAGGAAGCTGCACGGGCCCCGGCACGCAGCAGGTGCCGACGTCACCAGGGCTGCATTCCCCTGAGCCCAGCAGCCGGGAGCCGCTCAGCAGAGGGCCCGGGCGACCCCAGGCTCTGCACTCAACGCTGGCCTTGGACGGAGCGGCCCTCCCCAAACGGCAAGACAGAAGTCACGTTTCTCCCGGCCCCACGGTCCCCAGGGAACTTGAGGCTGAGTGTATCTTCTCCAGAGCACCAGGGTCGTCCTCTGTGCTGGATGGGAGCTTGGGAACGCTCTGTGCAGATCCGGGTGTGGGACCCCGGGCTTGTTGTTGGCAAAGAGCCTCCGGTTTGTTCTGCGGGGCTCAGCACTCACACTGGGAGGAGCGTGGGGTCCGGTTGTCTCTGCTCGGTGGTCCCCAGTTGGCACAGTGGGCTGAGTGGGGGTCGTTGCTTGGCTCCTGGCTTCCTGCCTGGAGTCACTCATCCCACCCAGCGGCAGTCCCCGGCCCTTCCTTGTAAGAAGCACACAGAGTAGGCGGCAGTGCCGGGACGCCAAGCCGGGGGCAGCCAGGCCACACCCTGGGGTTAGCAGCTGCGAAACCGGGCCTGTCGGGGACCCTAGGGGGTGAGACCAACGCCCCGCCTCGCTCTGTGGGCTTGGGCCAGCCGTCCAACCATCCAACCTCCCTGCACCCAGTGCCATCTGTGAACGTGGGAATAACAGGTTTGCCTCTGGTCTCCCGGGAGGTAAGGGGGTCCCGTCGTGTCTCAGGGGCTCTGTCCCATTGGACCGTCTGTGTGGCAGAACGCTGTAGAACCACACAGTCCAGTGTGGTGGCCACAGCACTAGAAATGTGGAGCAGGTGGCCCTCAGCCAGTGTGACAGGAAGGCTGAACCTTAAACTGGTGTTCCGTTTTTATTCATTAAATTCAGATAGCCACATGTGACCCATGGCGACTTACTGGACATTATGGGTGAAGCAGAAATTAGCTCTATTTTTAAAGAATTGTTTTATGTATTTGAAAGTCAGGGTTACACAGAGAGAGAAGGAGAGGCAGAGAGAGAGAGAGAGAGAGAGAGAGGGAGAAAGAGAGGTCTTCCATCCACTGGTTCACTCCCCAAATGGCCACAACAGCCAGAGCTGTGCCAATCCGGAGCCAGGAGCTCCTTCCAGGTCTCCCACGTGGGTGCAGAGGCCCAAGGACTTGGGCCATCTTCCACTGCTTTCCCAGGCCACAGCAGACAGCTTGATCAGAAGTGGAGCAGCGGGACTCGAACCAACACCCATACGGGATGCCGGCGCTGCAGGCTGGGGGTTTAACCCACTGCACCACAGCGCTGGCCCCAGATATTAGCTCTTAAGTCTTAGCTGTCTGTCTGTCTGTCTGTCTACTTATTTATTTATTTTGCCATAAATGTAGTCCACAGAGCAATGCCCAGCCCTTGGCACTGGCCAGAGGTAGATGGGGCAGCCTGCTGTGGTCCCGGGGCCAGAGGTAGATGGGGCAGTCTGCTGTGGTCCCGGGGCCCCCGACTGGGTGGTGGCTCTGTGAGGTGCGGGTGAGCCTGGCCCTGAGAGCTCCTTCCCCACAGGCCCACGCAGGACAGCGAGGAAGAGGAGGAGGAGGAGGAGCGGCGGGGCCGGGGCTGCGCCCTGCAGTTCCAGCGCGCCACCGTGCGCGTCCTCACAGAGTTCGTGTCCCAGGGGGCCGGGCCCTGGGGCCAGCCGAGCCACCTGCTCGGTCCCGACTGGCAGTTCGACATCACCCACCTGGTGGCGGACTTCATGAAGCTGGAGGAGCCTCACGTGGCCACGCTGCAGGCCGGCAGGGTCCTGGTCGGCCGGGAGGTTGGGATGACGACCATCCAGGTAAGGAGCGCGGCTGTGCCTGGCCCTGGGCGGGGAGACTCGGGGGCGGGTGGGGCACTGTGGCCGGTCCCTTGTCTCCATGCCACCTCCGGGTGGCAGCGCGGGAACACAGACCAGCGGGCCTGGACCAGCTCAGGCCAGGACCCCGCCCTGAGCTACTGAAGCTCATTGCCTCCAACTCCCAGCAGCCCCTCCCCTCCCCTGCTGCCCACCGAGCGTCCACTCCCCTCGTAGGAAGAGCCCTCAAGGGCTCCACACAGCCTCTGCGAGAGGCCAGGGGGAGGAGCGAGGCTGTGGCTGCGCCCTGACAGTCACCCTGCCGCTGAGTCGTTCAGCAGACTCAAAGCCTGCCCCCGGGCTTGGCACAAGAACACGGGTGGAACTGGGAGTGCTTGGGTTGGGGGGGGGGGTGCGGGTGGCCTTTCCCTCAGCCCCCAGTCCCACCCTGGTCACTCGTCCTTTCTGGAATGTCCTTGCACTGTAGACGGGAGTGCAAGGACAGAAGGCGTCTGTCGTGGCCCCTGGACTTGTGCGATGAATCAGACAGCAGTGCACTGCAGCCGCTCGTGGCAGCGCCGGGGTGTGTGCACTGTTCGTAGCTCGGTTCTCCCCCGCTCACTCCACGGCTCACCTGCTCTGTGATGCAGGCTGTGCACAGTCAGCAGCCCTTCGTCCCCAGGTGCAGTGAGCCAGGCTTTGCCTCGTGCAAGGGGATCTTGTTGAAACGAGAGGGCTCGTGGGCGCCGCGAGACAGGATGGAGTTCATCTCAGTTCATGGGCAGATAGAACCAGTGTGTCCTGGGGAAGGAGCCTCCTCTGACGCCACAGGGCGCGGTCCCGGCGCGCGTGAGCAGCAGAACGGGGTGCCCGCGTGGCTCCTTCCCCCTGGGCCCGTCCGGCAGGGAGAGCTGAGGTGGGGAACACCAGCGTCTGGAAACGGGTGTGATGGCTTTTCCTCGTGTCTTGCCGCGCCCGCAGGTGTTGTCCCCACTGTCTGACTCCATCCTGGCCGAGAAGACGGTGACCGTGTTGGATGACAAAGTGTCGGTGACAGACTTGGCCATCCAGCTCGTGGCTGGGCTGTCAGCCACCCTGCACCCCGACGCGGAGGACGGCCAGGCCATCACAGCTGTGGCCACAGCCGAGGAGCTGCTGCGGACCCCCAAACAGGTAGAGAGCCGGGAGGGAGAGCGGCCAGCTGCTGTTCCCGACTGAGCGCAGCGGGGCCTGGGGCCAGTCGGCGCCGTGACCCTCACCACGGGGGACAGGTGGCTGCACAGAGGCTCCTCACCTGGTCTCCCGCCCGCCTGCTCTCCCCAGTGCCTGACCCCCGGCCCCCCCACTCCGTGCTCTGACCAGCAACAGAAGCACTTGTGCAGCCACGCCTCCCATCGTGTCTTCCCCCGCACCTGCAGAGACTGGAGTCCTCCACGCCCCCCGGCGCCTGCCTAGCTCCCTGGGCGTGTCCCCGCCCCTCAGTCCCTCAGCAAACCTCAGGCACCCCCTACCCTTGAGTGTCTTCAGGGCTCAGAGCAGGCGGCCCTGGCCGTGCCCCTGAGCAGGGCGCCTTCTCCTACCCGGCTGTGCCGTCACATGGTCTCAAGAGCCTCGTCTGCACCAGCTCCCGTGTGCACAGCTGTTTTATTCCCTTGGGAGCATTCTGTTACCTGAAAGCGCTGTTTATCTGTCTGCTCACTCGTTCTGCTCCCTGAAACGTCGGCGCGTGCTTCATCCTCTCCCCCGTGGCCCCCATGGCGCCGCAGGCAGCAGGTGCTCCGTCAACATCCGTGGAGCGAGCGTGTGGCTCTCAGAGCTGGGCTGGGGGACGGGCCAGTGAGGGAGGGGGAAAGCACCCGAGGCCCGGTAGCCTCGGTAGCTGGCGCAGGTGCCCGGCAGGTCTGCTGGACTTTGCACCTCGGTGTGGTCATCGGGAAAATGCCAGGGAGCGCTCAGAAGGCCCTGTGTGACCCGGCCGTCCTTGTCTCATCCCTTAGAATGCGTCCTTGTGAGACCTGCGTTGAGCCTGGGAACAGTGGCTGGTGTGGAGTGGTGCTGTGGGGTGACCGGCACCTCGTGGGCTGTGTGGGAGCAGACACGGACCTGGTTCTCAACGCCGGGCTGCTAACCTCGGCACCTTAGGTGACTTGTGTCCAGGAGATGCAGGAGACGGGAGAGGGGGCTGACCGAGTCCTCGCTGTGGGCTGGGAGAGGCTGCAGGAGCAGCCCCACTGTGGCAATTCGGGGCTGTGGTGTCCAGGGTTCCAAGGGTGGGACGGTGACAGGGGGAGGGTGTGACACTGGGAGGGGTAACAATGGGAGGGGTGACAGGGTGGCAGTGGGAGGGGTGACGGGGTGGCAGTGGGAGGGGGTGACAGCGGGAGGGGGTGACCATGGAAGGGTATAATTATGGTAGGGGGCGACAGTGGGAGGATGTGACAGTGTGTGTGACAGTGGGAGGGGTGACAGTGGGAGGGGTGACAGTGGGAGGGGGTGACAGTGGGAGGGGTGACAGTGGGCGGGGTGACAGTGGGAGGGGTGACAGTGGGAGGGGTGACAGTGGGAGGGGTGGCAGTGGGAAGAGGACAGGGACCTGACAGTGTTCGGGGGTGGCGGTAGGCATGGCAGTGGGAACAGGACAGTGACCA
This sequence comes from Sylvilagus floridanus, assembly GCA_949820135.1. Lineage (NCBI taxonomy): Eukaryota > Metazoa > Chordata > Mammalia > Lagomorpha > Leporidae > Sylvilagus > Sylvilagus floridanus. The sequence goes on from OX463233.1 coordinate 179,855,760, forward strand.
TCAAGGGTAGGGGCGGCTTCCATGCTTCCGGAGGAGACCGGAGAGTTCTGTGCACAGAGCAGGGTTTGTGTCCATCTAAGAACTGCGGACCCAAATGCCCCGGGCCGGGGGCAGGCCCGAGCCCTGCAGCTGTGTCTGCGAGTGGGGTCCGTGCTGCCCAGAGCACAGGGGCCCTCCGGGTCTGCATGGACGCTGCTTAGCGGCTGCCACTGGGGGCCTGGCGACAACGCCCATGTGCTTTTATTTCAGGTTTGTTTTTTTTTTTTAATTTGAGAGAGAGCAAGAAAGACAAAGAGGAATCCCATCCACATTCACATCCCCAAAAACTGAACTGGAGCTGGAGCCTGAGCTGGCAGCTGGGAACGCGGTCCAGGTCTCCCACGTGGTGGCAGAGCCCAGCGCTGCCTCCCGTGGTCCTGATGAGCAGAGCTGGGGTCAGAGCCGGAGCTGGGACTTTAACCCCGCTGCTCCCATGGGGTGCAGGTGCCCGAACCAGTGGCTTACCCCAAAGCCAATGCCTGCCCCCAGTGCCCACTTCTTCGCTCCGTGGTTGGGTGCACGGGGGTTCTCTGCCCAGGGCCCCAGGGCTGGCTTCCCCCAGGGTGCCACACGCCCCTGTGTTGCTGGCAGAACGCAGACCCCACATTGTGTGGGTGAGGCCCTTCCTTTGCTGGGTGCTGGCCGGGGGCTTCTCTGAGGTCCCTTGGGACACCCTCGTCCTTTGTCACCGCTCAGTGCACCCCTGTGGTCCCCATGCGTGGAGTCCTTCCCTGCTGCACTCCCCCCCGGCTCCCCCCAGCTGCCAGCCAGGGACATCCCCAGCTCTGCCGGGCCCTGAGAAGCCGCTGGCCCCTCCCAGTCGTCTAGGAAAATCTCCTGATGTGAGGCCAACTGTGCTGAAAACAGATCAATGCGCAGGTCCTGTGGACCAGGGCGGACGAGTCTGCAGGGCCAGCGCCACTGCAAGGAGACCGCTGCCGTCTGGCCTTGTTCCCGAGTGTGGGCAGGAGGCGCTGGGCCGCGGACAGGTCCCCTGGAGACACTGGGCCGCGGACAGGTCCCCTGGAGACGCTGGGCCGCGGACAGGTCCCCTGGAGACACTAGGCCGCGGACAGGTCCCTGTGGCCATGCCGCCGGCCCGCTGCTCTCCTCCGCTGGCCTGCTGTTTCCCAAGAGGAGCAGAGCAAGGTGGGAGGGAGGAAGCAGAAGGCACAAAGCTGTTTGCTGAGAATGGGTAATTAATTAGGGCGGACGCTGGCGTGGCGGCCTCCCTGGCAGGGGCAGAGCCACCCGTGCCCCACGACGTGGCCCATCCGTCTTCATCAGCCGACGGTAATTGGAGCACCCCAGCACCGACTCGGGGGGATTTATGGATGCAGTCCTTCCATTTGCAGGCTTGATTCTTTAAAGGACAGCGCTCTCCATCATTCCCGAGCACGTGTTATCTCAAGTCATTCAGGATTCCTTCTCTCGGGGGGAATGTGTCGGAGTCTCTGATCAAAGGTTCTGTTCCACCCTGACCGTAACGAGCAAGGGGAGGACCTGGTGCCGTCACAGCGCGGGGCTGCCGGGCAGGGGTCCCGGCACGCGAGCGTGCTCTGAGGGTTCAGGACGAAGGGCTCGATGTGTGCTAACGTCCTCCTCCATCTGGAGCTGGCGGAGCACAATGAATTCCAGGTGAGAAGTCAGCCGCAGAGCGCTCGCTCCCCGCCAGCATCGTTTCGTCCCCCTCGCTGCCCTGGGGCGTCAGAGCTGGCATCGGCCCTTTGAAATGGAAAATCTGAGATTTGATGCCGTTGGTGTGAGGGCAGCAGCACTTGTGCGCCCAGTTTGTCTTCACGGAAGCCAGGATGGAAAATGAGACGAGGCGTGGGGGGCACGGGGGGCTGTGGGCGGCGGACAGGGGCCAGTGGGATGAGAGTGCCCCTCCATGGTGTGGACCGAGGGGTGTGGGCGCGACCCACGTGCCTGGGCCACGTCGTCCGTCGGGTCTGGTCCTCCTGGAGGCAGAGCCTCCCACGAGAACTCAAGGGCAGGTTCTTGATTTGCAGCCATGAGAAAGGGAAGCTTGCCAGCAGCCTGTTCCGAGTCACTGCACCGAGACAGGGGACACGGAGCCAGTCCAGGCCGGGACGAGCAGACTGCTCCTGCCCGCCGCTCCTGGAGGCCTGGCCGTGAGCGGTGACGCCCTGGCGGCCCCAGCGGCAGACTTGACCAGGCGGGTTCCAGAGCCCAGGGTGGGCCCTGGGGGTGGTGGAGAGAGCAGGACCAGGCGGGCAGGTGCCGAGCGTCAGAGGGGCCACCCCTCCAGAGTCACCTCCCGCCTCAGACCTGCCGGGGGGAGCAGGAGCGCTCGGGTCCCGGGCAGGCGTCTGCACGGGCGGGTGCGGCTCAGCCCTCATCAGGCCTCCCTGCTTGTCCTGGAGCACGGGAGCCATCGCCGTGCTACACACGCTCCCCAGGGCTCATTCTTCTCCTGGAAGTCGCGGGCGGCTCCCACGGGCCTTGCCCACTCCCCTCCGCCGCGCTCTCACCTGCGTCGTGTCTCCCATGCCTCGGTATCCCTGTGGCTGTCTTGGGGTGAAGTCCTAGGCTGTGTCCCCTAGGGCACTAGTTCTCTCCTAGCCCATCCTCTGAGTGGCTGCTTTCAGTGGCTCCATTCGTTTGTTTCCAGTAATCCCATTTGTTTCACCCAGCAGCCTGGCCCTCTTCCGTTCCTTTCAGTGTGGTCTGTGCTATGGCAGCTTATTCCACAGGCCGTGGTGCTTGTTCGTTCATTTTATTTATTTTACAGTATGTTTTATTGGAAAGGCAGAGAGGGAGGGAGGGAGGGAGGGAGTGAGCAGGGTGGAGGGAGAGCTCCCGTCCGCTGCTCCACTCCCCACATGCCTGCTACAGCTGGGGCCGAACCCAAAGCCGCGAGCCCGGAGCTCCACCCAGCTCCCGCACGGGGAGGCAGCGACCCCAGCGCTGGAGCCATCGCGCTGCCTCCGGGATGCTCGTCGGCAGGAAGCGGAGCCGGGACTCAGACTCCGGGATGGGCTGCGGGGGTCCAAGCAGCGCTTTAAGCACGGCACAGCGCCTGCTCTTACTTTACAGCTCTTGGCAGTCCTCTCATAACATAGTTGTTTGCCCGCTCAGCTCCCCGGGTGAATGTTCCAAGCGTCTGCCCCGCTGTGGCTGTCACCGTTCAGCCAGGAGCACCCCTCGAGCTGCACCTGCTTCGCTTGCTTTGCTCCCAGAGAACCGCGTTCCCCACCTGCCTTGCTCGTGACCCCTACCCCCCAGAAGTGGGGTAACTTAGCCCCACACTCGGGGTGGGGTCTGACTCCTCGTGAAGGCACCGTCCACCCGGAGCTCGCTGCATGGGACCCTCCTGTCCCCTGTCCGTGGAGAGCCGGGGGTGTGTCTTTATACGGAAAAGGCAAGACCTGAGACGGATGTGGCCAAGTGCCCGGGTGGGCAGCTGCTGTCAGGCCTGGGTCGATGTGAGAAGGGGGAGCAGCAGTCAGGGCTGGTGCTGTGGGGCAGCTGGGGGAGCCACTGCCTGCGACGCCAGCATCCCACATGGGCTCTCCACTCCCAGTGGGTTCCCGTGCTGGTGCACCTGGGAAAGCAACAGGTGTCCCAGGGGCTCGCGCCCCCCGCACTCACCTGGGAGACCCAGATTAACTCCTGGCTCCTGGCTTTGGCCTGGCCCAGCCGGGCCATTACAGCCACTTGGGGAGGGAACCAGCAGACGGAGGAGCGCGCTCGCGTGCTCTCTCTCTCTCTCTCTCTCTCTATCTCTCCCTCTAACTCTGCCTTTCAAGTAAATAAAAGCATTTATATTGAGAGCGAGCGAGAGAGAGAAGGCAGCTGTCTGACTTTTTCAGCCACAGCGGAACCAGTGGCCCTGTGCACGGCTGATCACCGGCTCTGGCAATGCCTTGCCTGCCGGTTTCTAGCACGATGGTTGAGAGCGGGGCCCGGAGCCACAGTGCCGGGCCGAGTCCTGATCCTGCCCTCGCCAGCCACGTGACGGGACACAGTGCTTCGCCTCTCGAGTTGTACCCACTTTGTGAGAGGGGAGGAAGTGTGCGACGTGCGTGGCCGTGGACAGCACCTGACCCCCAGCGAGTGCCCAGTGGCTGTCGGTGAACTTTCAGTCTTCGGGATTGCAAATGTCACCCTCTGGTCCAGAACAGGGCTGGGTCCCAGCTACGCCCAGACGCTGTCCTGGGTGCTGGAGATCCGCCCACAGAAGTCTGCCCCCCCCCACGCGCGCACCCAGATGCTGGCGGGACACTGAAGATCCACCCCCCAGAGAGGCCCTGCTCCCCCACTACTGCCCCAGGCGCTGGAGATCTGCCCCCCCCCCCCAGAGAGCCTCTGCCCATGGGGAGATGTTGCTCCCACGGGCGAAACAGAAGTGCCCAGGGCTGGCTCAGGCCCGGTGCCTTCCACGGTGTTGTGTTCGCAGGGGACAAGGGGGCAGGGAAGGCGTGTCCTGACTTGGCTTGCAGACAGGGGTGGGGGGGCATTTCTAGGCCAGCAGAGTTCAGACCTTGACTGTTCCCAGGATGGGAGCCACTTCGCGTGGCTGACTGTTCCCAGTTCGCGTGGCTCTGGCACTGACGGGGCCGCGGGAGTCCCCTCCATGAACTCACCTTCCTGACGCGGCCCTGGCATCTTCCTTCCTCTCAGGAGGCTCCTCTCGAAAGGTGCCTCACACAGCGAGACAGCACGATTCCATTTCCTACTACTTATTGAGAGAGAGGGGCCAGCTTGTGGTGCGGCGCTAAAACCCCTCTGGGCTGCCCCAGCCCGCGCTGGGATGACTGGGATCCGGCCCCCCCTCTGCTTCCAGTGGGTGAGGGCGCCAGTGCGTGGCTCCCTGCCAGCACGGGGGAGACCCGGATGGGGCGCCCGTCTCCAAACCCAGCTGTTGTGACCAGTGTGGAATGAACCCTGGTGGAGGATAGTTTCTGTCTCTCTGTGTGTGTTTCCAATAAGTGAAATTAAAAAGAAAAAAAAAGAAGCTCTCTGAAATGCCACACCACTGAGGATAGACGGGGCTGACGCTGGGGTGGGGTGCTGAGTCCAGGCCCCCCACCGGGGAGCAGGAGCGGAGTCTCAAGCCAGCACCACTGTCTCCCAGGGCCGCATGAGCAGGAAGCTGGGGTCAGACCCCGGCCCTCCGACGCAGCACCGGGGCCTCTGATCCACTAGGCCGGGTGCCTTCCCCGAGACCGCACCCAGGTGCACGAGGTAGCGCAGCCCCGCTATCGGGCCGAGAGTCGTGGCCGGTGTCTCGAACAGCACAGCAGGGTCAGCGTCACAGAACCAAGCGCACTCGCTCTCCTGCTCCCCCAGCACCCCAGCCCGCGGCCATCACTAGAGAGCAGCGCCAGGAAGCCGACGGGGTGGGGAGGCCAGGCTCGGCGAGAGGCTTGGCTGACCGGCCCCACTGCTGCCTGGGCTGTCAAGGCCGCCGGAGCCGGATCTACTTCGCTTTCCTAGAGAAACGACTGGAGCTCCCGTCGCGTGTCTAAGCGTGCTCTCTGGCCATCGTGGAGAGCCCGTGTCCTCTCCCTGGCCCTGGGTCTTAGAGTTGGGGGCCGGTTCTGTTTCTGAGGATACTGTCCTGACGGGGGGATTCCCAGGGCAGGAGGGCCTCCCCCGGGGTCCTAACAGCCTGTCTCCTGCAGGAGGCCGTGGTCAGCACGTGGCTGCAGTTCAGCGACCACTCGGCGACGCCCGTGGACATCTACGACGCCAAGGACTTCTCGCTGACCGCCACCTCCCTGGACGAGACCATCGTGTCGGTCCCCCAGGCCCGCTCTCCCAGGTGGCCCGTGGTGGTGGCCGAGGGGGAGGGCGAGGGGCCGCTGGTCCGAGTGGACCTGGCCATTGCGGAGGCCTGCCAGAAGTCCAAGCGCAAGAGTGTCCTGGCTGTGGGCTTCGGCAACGTCAGGGTCAAGTTTGGACAGAGCGATGGCGACTCCAGCCCCGTGGAGGACCGCGGCGGTGAGGAGGAGATCAAGAACCACGCCAGCGGCCGCAGGCAGAAGGCTCAGGGCCAGGACGGGCGCCTCCACGGCAGCTCCTCCCTGGAGCGGGAGGAGGGGGCTCTCTGGAGAGTCCCCGCCACGGCCAAGTCGCCCGTGGGCAACAGGGCGGGGAAGAGCAGCCGGCTGGACGGGGAGGCGCAGCCGCAGAACATCCCCCTGGACTTCACCCGCTTCCCGGCCCAGGGGGAGCCGCCCAGGGCGGGGGCCGGGCCGGAGGGGGGCGACCTGGTGCAGAGGCCCCGCGGCCTGAGCGACCTGGAGATCGGCATGTACGCGCTGCTGGGCGTCTTCTGCCTGGCCATCGTCGTCTTCCTGGTCAACTGCGCCACCTTCGCCCTCAGGTACAGGCACAAGCAGCTGCCGGGGGAGGGGCAGGCCTCCGTGCCGCACTCGCACGACTGGGTGTGGCTGGGCAATGCGGCGGAGCTCCTGGAGAACGCGGGCGAGGGGTCCACGCCCCAGCACGAGCGCACCACCGTCATCGACCGTGGCCACGAGGAGAGCAGCCACCTCCCGCTCACCGGGGGCTCGCAGAAGCACGTGCAGAGCCAGGTCCACAGGCCGCCCGCCCCGGGGGCCGGGCAGGAGCCCCCGCACTCGCCCGCCTCCAGGAGGAAGAAGGTGCAGTTCAGCACTTCCACCGCCATCCCACCGGACGACGGCCGCCCCACGGGCGACTCCATCGGCGGCCCCGGGGAGGACATCAAGTGGGTGTGTCCAGACATGGCGGTGGGCGGCCCCAGGGACCCGGGGGACTGCCTGGAGAAGCTCAAAGCTAAGGCTTAGGCCCCGCCCCGGAGCCCAAGGCCTAGGGACGGCCCCGCCCACGGCCCCGCCCCGGAGCCCAAGGCCTAGGGACGGCCCCGCCCACGGCCCCGCCCCAGAGCCCAAGGCCTAGGGAGGGCCCCGCCCACGGCCCCACCCCGGAGCCCAAGGCCTAGGGAGGGCCCCGCCCCGGAGCCCAAGGCCTAGGGAGGGCCCCGCCCACGGCCCCGCCCCGGAGCCCAAGGCCTAGGGAGGGCTCCGCCCACGGCCCCGCCCCAGAGCCCAAGGCCTAGGGGAGGGCCCCGCCCACGGCCCCGCCCCGGAGCCCAAGGCCTAGGGAGGGCCCCGCCCCGGAGCCCAAGGCCTAGAGGGCCCCGCCCACGGCCCCGCCCCAGAGCCCAAGGCCTAGGGAGGGCCCCGCCCACGGCCCCGCCCCGGAGCCCAAGGCCTAGGGACGGCCCCGCCCACGGCCCCGCCCCGGAGCCCGGCCAGGGGCGTCTCCCTGGGCTTTCGAGGGAAGGGTTGGGCTCCGAGCTTGAGGGCCAGGCAGGGGTGTTTTTGTATCGAGGGTTTTTTAGCGGTCGGTGGAGCTGCCGGGCTGCGCAGAGCAAAGCTAGGAAAGTTATTTTATGACTCAGCGTCCAGACAAGCTACCAAAAATCATTTGTTAAAAAAATGCAAAAAGACAAATAAAAAGAGACGAGAGCCTGTTCATATTTCTAATAAAGGAGCAAAGAATCAAAACGGGGCCTGCCTAGAGACGTGTCCGCTGGAGGCCGGCCGCCACTGTCCGGCGGCAGCCAGTGTCCGGCGGCGCGGGGCGGGCGGAGGGGGCTGGCGCGTGCCGGCCTCCTCCTGGGATGGAGCTCGGGTCTTGAGTCTTCCCGCTGTTCCCCTGGGTCTGTATCCACGTTTGTTTGGAGGGTCAGGGGGTCCCCAGCCAGTCCAGCGTCAGGCCGGAACTCACGCTCTTCTCGGTCTCCCCGGCTCTGCTGTTTGCTGGAGCTTTGCAGTGGAGGGAACCCCCAGAGCCTCCTGTGGGGGGGAGCTGCCGGTGACCCCCAGCACCGCGGGGGCGCTGGGGAGGGGCGTGGCCCGCGGAGGGAGGCAGCTGGGACCAGGGGCCTGTGGGGACGCTCCCACGTGGGGGCAGGTGGGGCAGGTCTGGAGGGGAGACCCCCCCCAGGGCCCGAGTGCTCTCAGCGGGAGACTCCGGGACAGGGAGCGGCTCCAAGCTCCCCTTGTTTCCTCTGATTCCCTGGAAGCCTCACCTCCCTGCACACACTGTGGAGGGGGAGAAGCGGCTCCCGTGCACCTGAGATGCCGGCTGCCACTAAATGCTCTCCGTGGCCTGACATCCTGCGGGTGTTTCCTGCGGCCCCCACCCCGGGCGGCCCGGGCGGCGCGCACTGAGGCTGCAGGGAGGGCCGTGCGGTGGCCTCTGGTGCGTGAGTGATGCGAGCGACCCCTGAGAGAGAGCGTCCAGCCAGGGGCACCTGTGCTCGGGGGCCCCTGCATGGTGCTGGGCTGACGGGGGTCTGGGACTTCCCTCCCCCACAGCCCAGCTCGGAAGCCTCGGCAGCGATCCCGTGCGGGGCGGGGGTGGGGGGGATCTGCCTTGTGTTTGGGTCTGTGTCCGTGGTTATTTGAGACCTGGCTGGGGTGGTGGCAGTCGCGCTGGTTAGGGGACGCGGATTATCTTGGCAGAGCAAGGGCGTTGTTTTTGGCAGTAACAGCTTCCGTGTGGCATCACCCGCGCACCACCAGAGGGACCGGCTTGAACTGCCCAGTTCCGTGCTGAGTCTGCGTGCAGAGTCCGCTTCCGTCTGCACATCAGTTTTGGAGCATTTTCATCAGTCCCGGAAGGAAACCCGACACCCACCAGAGAGAGCCGGGTACCTGGTAGGGTAGGCCCCTCAAGCCCAGTGCCCGCCCCTGGCGCCCAGGCACCCAGAGGTGCTGCTGTTCACACGGTCGCGGCCCCTCCTGAGAATTCACGTGGGCTCCTCCTCCCCATGACGCCACCGCGTCGGGTTTCTGGGAGAAGGAGGCAGTGGAGCCCTGGGACGTTTCTTGCGGAAGGACTGTGGATGGATCCGGCTGGCTAGCACAGGAAATGGTCAGAGCCACCCCACGGCCCACCTGCCTGAGCTGGCGACAAGCCAGCTGCCCGTCCTGGGCAGGGTCAGCCGAGCGGGGCTGGCACAGGCCACACCGGGCGCCTGCCTGGAACAGGAGGCACAGCATCGCCGTCTCTGCCAGCCGAGGAAGAGGCTGTGCCACGGTGACAAATGCATCCCGAGTCCCCGCGCCATCCTGGGGTTACGACTGCAGCCGCGTCCAGGAGCCGTCTCTGGTGGCCTCGTCCCGTGGGGGCTGTGAGTGTCCCGCGGTTCTTCACCGCAGTCTCCCAGAGGACACACAGCCCTCAGCCCCAGAAATGAGTCGCCCGGCACCCGTCTCCACTGTGCACCTGCTGGACACCCTGCCTCCAGTTCATGCCTGGGACGGGGGACAGCTCTGCCTGCAGGGAGGGGACGTGGGAGCCACCCCAGGAGAGGCGTCTCTTTCCACGCAGATGCGCGACTGCAAAGTGAAACATCTCAACAGCTGCGTGCCGGGGCCGAGCTGGGATTCGTCCTCCCTGTCCAAACTGCAAAGTGGAACAGGGACCCCTTGTCTTTTATGGCCAACCCGACCGCCCAGCACACACTTATTAAACGCCTGCTGTGTACCTGACCCTGGGCAACATGCAAAGGATGGAAAAGTGCCCAAGACCCCAAGGTGCTCACGGTCAGAGGGCGGGGGCGGGACAGGTGCTGCAGGAGCCCCGAGGGCGAGCGTGGTGGTGGGGTCGCCGTGCAGCCGGAGGGGCTCCCCCTGGCTGTGGACAGGAGCTAGCTGTCTGCCCCGCGTCTGCGTGCTTGCTCAGAAGCACAAGGGACTGAGGAGAGGGAGCGTTCTCCCCGGTGTGCACTGGGAGACCACGTCACCATCCAGGACAGCGTGCACAGGACCCAGGCTGGGCGCCCTCCAGTCCTGGACTCGAGGCGAGCAGCAGAGCCCAGATGCAAAACCCAGCGACCACGAGCTGGGTGTGCAGGGCGCCTACCAGTCCACGGGGAAGTGGAATGAAACGTTCCCTTGGGTGCAAAGAATAAATAAATAAAATGGGTGCAAAGCTCTTTGCTAGTACACATTTCTTGAATTGTTTTCAGCATTCTTTGTCATCTTGAGTAAGACGTGGAACCCAGCAGACATCAAAGCCGCTAGAGTCGGGGCCAGCACTGTGGCGTGGCGGGTAAAGCTGCCACCTGCAGCGCCAGCATCCCGTATGGGCACTGGTTCGAGTCCCGGCTGCTCCACTTCCAATCCAGCCTTCTGCTGTGGCCTGGGAAAGCAGTGGAGGATGGCCCAAGTCCTTGGGCCCCTACACGCACATGGGAGACCTGGAAGAAGCTCCTGGCTTCAGATAGGCTCAACTCTGGCCGTTGTGGCCATCTGGGGAGTGAACCAGTGAATGGAAGACTCTCTCTCTCTCCCTCTCTCTCTCTCTCTCTGCCTCTCTGTAACTCTGCCTTTCAAATAAACAAATAAATCTATTTTTAAAAAAGCTGTAAGAGTCTTTACACAAAATTTGGAAAATGAAGAAAAGTCGACAAAATACAGGAGACTCCAGTCTCCCTCCCAGAGATGAGAATAACGTGTTGTTAACATCGCACGTGACGCACGGTTGAGGGCGTGTTCGGAAGGTTACCCTTGTACATAGGCCTCTGGAGTACTTTTCTAGCTGTAAGTCACCGGTGAGGACTGGGAAATGTACAAACGCTGGCTCTTGTCTCCGTCGGCACTCTGGCGACACCTTTGCCAGGTCTGGCCCTAGGAGTTTTTTCTTCTTCCAAAGGTGAGACCGGAGAGCAAATACTGACCCTCTGCGTGGTAGTGGGGAGAGCGCCGCAGCCTTGGCAGGGATGCAGGGACTGCCCTTGTCCGGAGGGGCAGGCTGGGTGGAGGGGGGCTCGGATGTCTCCGTTCCTGCTGGTCTAGGCACCGGCCTGGAGCGCAGGCTCAGGTGCTGCTCTGAGCTAGAGCGCCACCTGCCGGCCAGGCCCGGCACACGCCCGGAGGGGCGGAGCTAAACCCTGACGGGCGGGGCACAGGTGACAGATGCTGCACACAGCTCACAGCTGACCAGCCCTGTGCGGGTCACGGCGGGTCACGGCGACACCAGAGGCAGAAAAGACACGAGGTGGCCGCTGCCACGCACTGGGAGGCACCACGGCAGCTGAGCCCGAGGGTCCCGGGAAGGCCGGGCGCACCCTGAGTCCAGGCCACACCTGCCACTGCGCTCGCCCGCGACGTCCAGCGGAAAGGGACGGACAGACGGAAGGGCGGACAGCAGCAAGGGGTGGGAGTGCAGGAGCCGGAGGAAGACGAGGCGCGAGCCAGCCCCACGTGCGGTGTTCCCACGAGGTTTGGACGGGACGGTAACTGCGGAAGTAGGCAAAGCCGAGGTGGACGGAGGACCAAGGCGAGGACCCCCACCCACGGAAACCGCTCAACCTCCTCCTCCCCCGCGGCCCGGGGCTCTCCTGGCGGCAGGCGAGAGGAAGGGACTCCTGGGGGGGGGGGGCAGCAGGTAAGGCACAGCCTGGAACGTGCAGTCCCACCCCCGCGGGCCTGGGCTCCGCTGCCCCTGACCCGGCTTCCTGTCAGTGCAGGTCCTGGGAGGGCTGGAGGGCTCGGCTCCCTGCCCCCTGCACAGGAGACCCAGATGGAGCCCCAGGCGCCTTCTGGTCCGGCCCCGCCCTGGCTGGCACAGGAATTTGAGGAGTGAACCAGCAGAGAGAAGCTGCCCCCCCCCCCCCCCCCCGCCTTTCAATTGTAACTTAAATGTAAAATGTGCATATACTGGGTAAAGCCGCTGCCTGCAGTGCCGGCATCCCACATGGGCACCGGTTCAAGTCCCAGCTGCTCCACTTCCTATCCAGCTCTCTGCTATGGCCTGGGACACTGTGGGAGACCCGGAAAAACCTCCTGGCTTCAGATGGGCTTAGCTCTGGCCATTGCGGCCACTTGGGGAGTGAACCAGCGGATGGAAGACCTCTCGTTACATAGCTCTGCCGCTCAAATAAATAAATTTTTAAAAAATTATGCATGGATTTCAAAACTTTTTTTTTCACAACACCACAAACTTCACTAACTTGATGTCACGTACGAACAAGGCCTGGGTGAGGCAGTGAGGACGGGACACGAGTCCCCAGAGATGCCTGATCTACCAGAGAAACGTGAATCCTGCCCAGATGAAAGCCAGGACAAACCTCAGATGGACAGTGACTCCTGGGTGGAGAATGGCGAAATCATTGATGCTTTATGAGTTTACGGCCACAGCGCCCCCAAAGAAAGGAGCAGTTTGCAAGTGCAGAGTGCGTTAGAAGCAGAGAGGGCTTGCGCCGTGGCGCAGCAGGCAAAGCCGCCACCTGCAGTGCTGGCATCCCTTATGGATGCTGGTTCGAGTCCCGGCTGCTCCACTTCCGATCCAGCTCTCTGCTATGGCCTGGGAAAGCAGTAGAAGATGGCCCAAGTCCTTGGGCCCTGCACCCATGTGGGAGACCCGGAGGAAGCTCCTGGCTCCTGGCTTCGGATCAGCACAGCTCCAGCCGTCGCGGCCATCTGGGGAGTGAACCAGCGGACGGAAGACACCCCCCCCCCCCTCAGCCAACAGCAAAGGCGTGGCCAGCACCAGGGTTTGGGTGCTGCTGTGTTGGATTAGTTGCCGCAAGTCCAGATGCACAGCTCGAAGTTAAATCAGCGAAGGCTGTAACTGTGCCCACACACCAGGCAAGGCAGCGGAAAGGGGAAGCCAGGGGCTCGGGGAGCCCTGCTCTCCCAGGGAGCGGTGCGCGTCAGAAGACGCAGATCCAAGAGAAAACAAAGTGAATGGGGAAAGGAAATGTAGAATGGGGCTGGGGTCCTGGCACAGTGGGTGAGGCTGCCACCTGCTATGGGCACTGGCTCAAGTCCTGCTGCTCCACGTCCAGTCCTGCTCCCTGGGAAAGCAGCTGACCACGGTTCAAGGGCTTGGGCCCCTGCACCCACGTGGGAGACGAGGTTGAAGCTCCTGGCCCCAGTGTTTGGAGCATTCATATTCTCTCTCTCTCTCTCTCTCTCTCTCTCTCTCTCTCTCTCTCTCTCTCTCAAAATAAATCAGTTAAGTCTTAAAAAGCTAAGTCCAAACTGCCCCTTCCTTCCCAGCACGGGGGCTCAGGCTGTTTCCCCAGACCCACAGTCCTGGTTTGGCGGTGATCAGCATTTTCAGCCCTGGGATCCGGGGCCCAGGGCTGAGCACCCCGACAGGGGCACCTTCTGAGCTGCAGGCCTGGGGACGCGAGAGCCTGTGGCCTGGGGGAGGAGTCGATGGAGATGTAATTAAGGTTCATGTAGTATCTGGACGTCGTCACGGGGCAGGAAGGCCCTGCAGAGCTGGGCTCAGAAGTCGGGGCTGCCAGCTGACTCACCGGACACGGTGAACCAGAGCTGCCCCGCTGGGAGGGAGGGAAGCCATGCTGGGCCCGTCATCCCGGGAGCTGGGGGCGTCACGGGGGACAGCGTGCAGGAAGCCCAGGGTTTGGAAACACGCACATGTGCTGTCACACGTGGCCCCGGCAGCTGCCGAGCCCTGCTGACCTGTGCACGGCTACATGACGCCAGGCCTGGTCCAGGACTTCGCAGCTGCGTCCCTGCCTCACGATGCATCCACAGCTGCTGCCCCCACCACCCCGGGCAGGATTCTGCAGAGGTGCACTCCCAGGCCCGCCAGCAGGGGTCGCTCCGAGCACAGGCTGCCCAGGGCGCTAAGCCCCGGGGGCCTGGTGGCCTCTGGACTGTCAGCCCACGTGCCCGCGAGGCTGCCTTCCCCCAGCCCCAGTGCCTCCTTGGCGGCCTCTTGTCCAGGGCGCTCGATCCCAAGCCAGTCCCGGCTCCTTCACAATTTCCCAGAGGCCTGGGCGCCAAAATCCGCTTAGAATTGTTCATTTGGAGCCACCAGCCACTGGGGGTGGGAACTGCCGGGCAGTTTTTCAATCAGGGACCACCCAGTGCCAAGGGGGGAGGAGGCTTGGACCGGGTTCCACTGTCCCAGTTCCTGCTGGAAGCCGTCCGTCTCCCCCACTGCAGAACAAGCTCCTGCAGAGTCCCACCCAGCAAGTGGTGAGGACAGCGAGACCTTCTGCCTCAGTTTCCCTCTATGAATACTGTGCCTGCTAGGAGGACCCGCCTCCCAGGTTGAGGATCCCATGAGGCCACGTGTGGAGGGCGGTGCCTGCTGCACCCCGAGACTCCCACCAGAGGTACGGTGTCTGCACCTGGCCCGGGGATCCAGACCCGAGTGGGCTGCAGATCCGGCTTTGGCCTGCCCTCCACGCAGGTGGGGACAGCGGGAGGAGCCACAGCGTGCCCAGTCCTTGCCGTGCACGAACACGGGTGGTTCTACAGAAATGATGGCTTCCGAGAGATGGCTTCCCTTGTTTCTCACTCAGCTAAATTCCTCTGCCCGGTCCCCAGTGCACGGCCGGCAGGGAGGACGAGACGGGCAGAAGCATTCCCATCGCATGGGCGAGAAGGGCTCCGTGTCTGAGGCTGGCAAGGGAGGCGGCTCTGGGACCGTGTCACCCTGTGGGCTGAGCTGCAGGGCACTGCAGACAGAAGACAGGCCCAGGAGCCCCAGGGGAGACAGCTGAAGCAGCAGCTGGTTTCCGGTTTCAAAGGTGCCAGCAGCCTGGGGTCCTTAGCTGGGACACGGGGGGATGGGGAAGCGGATCCGCCAAAGGCAGGCCCCATGACGGGAAATCCTCCCAGCAAACCAAGAGGCACATCTCCAGGGGCTCAGTGTCCTGCAGGGAAAGCCACGGCCTGCGGTGCCGCCAGCCCATATAGGTGCTGGTTCGAGTCCCGGCTACTCCACTTCCCATCCAGCTCCCTGCTAATGCGCCTGGGAAAGTAGCAGAGGATGGCCCAAGTGCTTGGGCCCCTGCACCCATGTGGGAGGCCCACAGGAAGCTCCTGGCTACAGCCTGGCGCAGCCCTGGCCGCTGCATCCATCTGGGGAGTGAACCAGTGGACTGAAGCTTGCTCTGTCTCTTCCTCTCTCTAACCCTTCCAAATAAAGAAATCTTAAAAAAGAAAAAAAAAATCATCAAGGAAGGGCTTTTGCCTATGAAAATAGTTGGGCTGAGAATTTTATTACTAATTTCAGTATTTTAAAGCTTAGTGGAGGGGCCGGGGCTGTGGCGCAGCAGGTTAACGCCCTGGCCTGAAGCGCTGGCATCCCATATGGGCGCCGGTTCGAGACTCGGCTGCTCCACTTCTGATCCAGCTCTCTGCTGTGGCCTGGGAAAGCAGTGGACGATGGCCCAGGTCCTTGGGCCCCTACACAAGTGTGGGAGACCCGGAAGAAGCTCCTGGCTCCTGCTTTGGATCGGCGCAGCTCCAGCTCTTGCGGCCATCTGGGGAGTGAATCAGCAGATGGAAAACCTCTCTCTCCCTCTGCCTCTCCTTCACACTCTGTGTAATTCTTTCAAATAAATAAATCTAAAAAAAAAAAAAAAAAGAGCACGCCTTTTCTGTAGCAGCTTAGCTCGGACAGATCACGTGGAAAGCACGCACCACTCAGGCTAGTGGTGGCACGCGTGGCACACGGGACGGACGGGACCCGAGGGCGTGCTCTCGCCGGCCCCCCAGGACTGCAGGAAGGGGGCTGCAGGCCCAGGAAGCAGGAGGCCTGGCCACACCGGGCGGGGGCCTGCAGCCGCCTCCACTTGTGCAGGGAGCAAGCAGGGGCGGAAGGCTCCAGTGGCCTGGCCTCGGTGCCCCTGGTGCCAGGCGCGGGTGTGGTCCGGCCAGTGCGCATGGCCTCCAGCCGCGTCGGCACCCCAGGTCCTCGCCACCTCCTTGCCCTGAGTCCTTCCTCCGTGGTTCCCGCACGGCTGTGAGTGTGCAGTGTGGACGTGGGAAGCAGCTGCAGGAGCCTCGTGCCGCAGAGCGGGTGGGAGAAGCACCGCCCACTTGGCCACGCCCGCGGGGCTCACGGCTAACTCCAACGGGCTCGTGTGGCCAGCTGGGGTTTGTCTCGACTCCAGGGACGCAGGACCTGTGTGTCCAGGATGGAGGAAAAGTCAGGTCCTGGAGAGGGAATGGGGTGACCAGTCCAGCTGGTCCCTGGGCCCGTCTGCTGAGCGCGGACAACCTGGGGCTTGGCTCCCCCCCTCAGTTCATGTTCCTGACACAGGTTTTTGTTCACATCCGTGTCTGCCCCCAGGAAGCGCACGTAGGCACTAGCAGAAGTAGACATTTCAGGGCTGGATCTGGGGACTCTATTTGTCTCCTATCAGCATGCTGGACTGAGAGCGAGCCACCTCACCTCTTCGTGGGAGGCACCGGTGTCCGTGACTGCGCCCGTTCCCACAGGATGCAGACTGCTGAGCACAGGCCACACGGGAAGGGCCTGGCGTCCCCACATGCTGGGTGCCACCCTCCAGTGACAAGGAAGCACCAAACCCTCCTTAAAGATGTATTACTTATTTGAACGGCAGAGTTAAAGACAGAGAGGTCTTCTGTCCGCTGGCTCACCCCGACATGGCCCAACAGCAGGGCGGGGCCCGGCCTCCCCTGGCGCTTGTAAGCCAGGTGACAGGTGACAGCACCTGGCCCTAGCCCCAAGGCTGTAGGTGGGGCTGAGTGGCAGCTGCGAGGTCAGGACCCCCCGAAGGCAGCCCCCCGAGAACAGGAGAGGCCCCGACACCCAGGAGTGGGGGGCCAGGAGCAGGTGGCACAACCAAGGACTCCCAGCACCCACTGACCAGCAAGGCGGCTCTGACTACACGGCCAGCCCCTCCACGACCGCTCGGGTGGGCTCGCTGCCACATGGCGGGGTGGCCGCAGGGCCCCAGGGCGGCCACCTCTCCCAGAAACCCTGCTTCCCCAGCACCCTGGTCGGCGTGGCTTCACACGGAACACAGCCCGCAGCCGGGGCTCGAGCCGTGCGTCTCCACCCTCCCTTTCTTCAACCCAAACTCACGGCCGCAGCTGCTCCGTGGGAGAAGCAGGGACACGGCGCGTCACGGCCCCGCCCCATGGCTGACCCCGCCGCCCGGGGCCGGATGCTCTGGCTGTGCACTCCTCGGCCCCGAGCATCCGTGGGAAGGAGCTAGAATTCGACGATTCGTGGGTCCCCACCCGGAACCTGCACTCCCGATGTGGAATCCCCTGGGATCCACGTGTAAACAACCGAGTGATCGCGCGAGCAAATCATCCAAAGAACTGGTCCTTGGCGGCAAGCTCCAGCTGCTTTTATCCAAGTTATTCCAAAAATGCAGCAACAAATCAAATTCACAACCATCAAGTTCAACAGAGACCCCCGACAGACGTCAGGTACCAACAGCTCAGGTCACTCTGGGTGACGTCACTTCCGGTCTAAACAGCGTCTTCCGTCCAGCCACGCTCGGCCGGCCGTCTCTACTACGAGATGAAGCCACGTGCGAGCACTGCCTGGGGAGCCCCCGACAGCCCTGCGGGCCGGGGAGACAGGAGGGGCCCCCAATACCCGTGCAGTGCCCACAGTGCAGACAGGAGGGCCCCAATGCCCGTACAGTGGAGACAGAGGAGCCCGACATCCACGCGGTGCCCACGGTGGAGACAGGATGGTCTTCCGGAGTGCCTGGCGCGCATTCCAACGTAAGGAAAAGTTAGTGGCGCAGAGCGGGGCTCCGAATGGCACACGCAGCTCTGTGGCTGGCGGGGACCACAGGCCTGGCCCTCCGTGCGGTCCCAGTGGTGCTGACCACTCCGGAGACGCCCTACCCAGCGTCAGCAGACGTCACTACTTGGCAAACAAGTGCGAGCACAGGTGCGTGGCTGCTGACGAGGCCACAGGCACAGGCTCAGCAGCGGCCTGCGTGGAGAAGCCGCCCCGCAGCCCCGCTCAGCCTGCAGGGGCCGCGGCACAGTGAGGCACTCACCCCGCCCAGGAGCATGCGAACCTGGGGCAAGCAGGACACTCGGGGCACCTGGGCCGCACCCCACTGTCCTCGGGCGCCCCCAGTCCGTCACGGACGCCTCGATCGGTGCAGTCTGTCACTGGCGGCCCCGGCTGCGTCAGGCCCTGGCGCTGGCGACCGCGCCGCTGGCTCTGGCTCGCTGGCGGTCGTACCTCACGGACACGAGGAGGAAGAGCAGCAGCGTGGCCCCCTGCACGGCGGCCAGCAGGAAGAAGTAGTAGTTCAGGTGGCAGCCGTTGATGTTGCCTAGGGAGCGAGAGCAGGCGCGTGAGCAGCACCGGGGCGGCCCCAAACCCCGAGGACCCCTGGGGGGGGGGGCGGCCCGGCGGCCCCCAGGGCCGAAGAGGTGAGACCAGCAAAGCGGCAGCAGCGAGGCCGCCAGCAGCTGCGCTGGGCAGGACAGGAGTCACCCGTCTCCTTCCAGCCGTGCCGGTGAGCTGACGGGCGGGGAGGGAGTGGCCATGCTGGGGCAGGGCCTGCGCTGGGCTGCACGACCTGTGACCCTCTGCGCCTCTCGGCAGTGCCAGGACACGGCCACGCCCTCACCGACATGCAGGGCAGGCAGGGAGCCCCGCGTCTGCCCTTCAGGGGTCCCCCAACAGCTCAGGTGTGGCGGCTTCTGGCTGACCTAGCGAGCACCCCTGCGCCTTTCACAGACCCCACGGTCAGCTCTGTCCGAGCCCCGCAGAGGCCTCTCGAGTGGGTTAGGTCCCAGGAACGCCTGGGGGCGGAGCAGGGCTGCGGAGGGAGAGGGCACAGTGGGCGGGCCGCCGTGCAGACGGCCTGGGGTGAGCACTCAGTGGGGGAGGAAGAGGCGGGGCATCTGCGAGGCGCAGCCAGCAGGGCGCTGCTGTAGCACCCATCTCTCAGCAAGCACCGGGCCTGGTCACGCGGCCTCTGGGCGGACACAGGGGCTCTTACACCTGACGCAGCTGGGGACTGGCTTGCACCCCCTGCCGGGAGGCGAGCTCACAAAGCCGAGGCCAGTCTCTGGGGTGACAGCTGCCGTGCCCTCCGGCCTGGCCTGCTTCAAAAGGACTCTCCAGCAAACTCAGGTAGGAAGAGACTTGCTGCCTCCCGCAGGCTTCTGGACACCGGCTTGTCCGGCAGCTGCCTGCCTTCCCCTGTCGGGGTAACAGCACAACCCGTCCTGCGTCTTGGGGCTGGGAGAGCCCTGACCACGCCCTGAATTCCCACCAGACGGAAGCCTGCTTCACTCAGGGTGCCGTGAGCTACCACGTCCAGACCGTCCTGGCACTGGGGGAGACGTGGCCCACGTCCCACGGCCATCTCTGCTTCTAGTGTCAGCAGCTGACGAGGCCGTCGCCAGGGCGTTGGCGACGTGAAATACGAACAGCTCCAAGGAGTGTCACTTAAAACGTCCGAACGCAAAGCTGCCCGGCGGAGTGGACGGTCAGTGGTCACTTCTGCGGGGTGACAGCGTCAGAGCCTGCGCGGGAGGCACAGGACCGACTTGGCCGGGACCGTGCGGGGTACTCGGAGACAGCTGGCACCTGCGCCTCTGCACAGAGGGAGGACAAGGCCCGTGAGAGAGGCGTCCGCGTCCACACCTGGTGCACGCCGGTGCCCACGCTGGACACGGCACGGACGTCCTCTGGTGCCACAAGGACCCAGGCGGCACCCAGAAACGAGAAACGCCCGGGCAAACCTCAGGCTGGCGCTGACTGGGGGGAGACGGCCACAGCAGCGCAGGAGATGGGCGGGGGCGCCCTCTGGACAACCCCCGAGGAAGGCTCTGGAATCCCTGTGGGCTTCATGGGGACCAGCATCCCATCCACACCTGGGCTCAGTGTGCGGCCGGCAGCAGAGTGAGTTCTGACTGAAAGGTGAGTGACAGTGAGGGAAGAGGAGGGAGGGCTGCTGGGACTCGGGCAGAGAAGGCCCCGGGCACAGCGACCCGGAGCTTCCCAGTGAGAACCAGCCTCCTCGCTTCACCCGCGCAGGAACACGGAGGCAGCACAAGCTGTGGGCAGCAGGCACGGCGCACAGGAGCCTCCCCAGACCCATCCCGGGGGTGGGCTGCCTGCGGCCTCTCAGTGGCCTCTGGCCACGTTCCGGCCTTTGTTCCCCAGGCAGCCAGCGGTTGCTCCTTAGGGCCCCAGGTGCTCCTGGGGGCGGGCGCTCCAGCCCAGCCTGGCCGGGGCCGCGGGACTCCGCAGTCTGCACAGAGGCCCTGAGCCTCACCACACCCTCACGGTGTCCAAGGACAACAGGCCCCGCGCGAACGCTGCGCTGCTGCACGGGGAGAGGGCGGCTGCGTCTGAGCTAAAACAAAGCAGCAGCCTGCACGCCTGGCTCCCCCGAGCAGCTCCCAGGACCTGGCGGGGCAGTCGGGTCTCTGGCGGACGGCGTCCAACTCCTAAGCACCACTCACAGGACGTAATCGAAAAGCCCGCCAGGCCAGCCCATGAGGAACACAACTCGCTCCCCAGCGCACGCTGGACAAAGGCTGTGACGCTCGTCCACCAGCTCATCAGACACTCCGGGGCCGAGGGCCTGGGGAGCACGGGCGGGGGCAGGTGGGCAGGAGAGCCAGCCCCTGGGCCAGGAGACCAGACACGCACTCATCTCCAGCCGCTGTGCGCGTGGCCGCGTGAACTGGGGCCTCCTGCGGGCCGCGGCTCTTACCGAAGTCCGTGTGGTTGCTCATCCACCCGATGGCCTTGACGGACACCAGCGCCAGCAGCCCTGAGCCCACGAAGGAGCCGACGCCGGAGAAGAAGAAGAAGAGCCCCATGATGGCACTCTGCATGGACTTGGGGGCGGCCGAGTAGGCGAACTCGAGACCTGTGGAGACAGGGGCGGCGCTGCCGGCACTGCGGGCACGCTGCCACCACCCTGGCCTGGCCCACAGACCCACGAGGGGCGCCAGCCCTGCTGCTCGGGGGACGGGGCCACGAGGGCTCACTCTCCCAAACATGCCCCAGACCCTCACACAGCTCCCTCCTGCTCGGGGGACTGGGGCCCCAGCGAGGGGCTCACTCTCCCAAACACGCCCCGAGACCCTCACGCAGCTCCCTGCTCAGGACACAGGGTCTCCTGGCCCTGCTCACCCCCCCAACCTACCCTCCCCACCCCCATCTTAGCAGCAGGGAGCCGGCCCGCAAGGACAAGCTGGAAGCATCAGATCCGCGTCTACACAGCCGTGCGGGGCCTGGCTGCGGGGACGGGGCGCAGCAGCCACGTCCTTTCTTCGCTCTCCCCGCACCTCGGGCAGTTAAGGAGCTTCCAGTGTCTGGGGGAATGCGGCTTCTGCACCAGGAAAGGAGAACCTTGGCCTACGCAGCACTCACGTTCTAAACCACAAGAGGTCTCCGCCACTGCTGTCTGGGTGGACTGCAGCGTCCGCGGAGGACACGGCGGCGCCCACGGACACGCCCAGGCCACCGGGCTGGCCCCGCGGCGGCCAAGCATCCTCACCTGCTATGCTGGCGAATATCTCGCTGACCCCGATCAGCACGTACTGCGGCACCTGCCACCAGATGGGCAGGTCCGCCGCGTGGTACACCACGTTGCCGATGGTCTGGTTGATGGTCTTCTCCTTGACCAGGTCCAGTCTTTTACTTTCCAGAATTCCTGGAATTCAGAAGTCGGTCAGTACGGCGTTTACCTGCTGCGTCTGAAAGCCACGTGAAAGGACGAGGTTCACGGTGCTTCCCCAGAGACCCTGAGCGCGGCTCCCGGCCCCGCTGCGCCTCTCCGGGATCTTACAGGAATCTCATCTCACACTTGCTTCTCTGCAGAAACGGGCAGGGCCGGCACAGTCCGCTGATTCATCACCGTCAAATCACAACAGGCCACTACCAAGCCGGCTTCCCGCCCGGGACGCAGCCTCTGCCACACTGAGCCGGGCCGCAGCGCCTCACCAGCTCACGCGTGCGCACATGCGCTCATTTCCTAAAATGTGCGGTGATCACTAGAAAGGCAGACAGAGACTCACAGATGTCGCTCATCCCCGAATGCCTCGGACAGCCAGGGCGGGGCCCGCAGCCGGGCACCTGGTCTCCCACATGGGTGGCAGGGCCCACTCTCCGAGCCACCCTGCTGCCTCCCAGGGTGCCTATCGGCAGGAAGCAGGGCTGGGGCTGAAACCCAGGTGCCGGGTGTGGGCTGGGCAACCTGCTGTGGTCTCTGCAGCTGCGTCACCAGGGAAGAGACCCAAGCACGCAGTGGTGTCAACGGAGAAACACTGAAAATACTCCTCTTAAAACCTGAGTACGAAGGACCAGGACACGCGTGCCAGGGTCAGAAGCACCTGAGCCTGCCCAACCACCTCAGCTGCCATGACCACGCAAAGGGGAGCCGGGGCGGATGGAGCAGGGGCCACCAGCCAACACCAGCAACACTGGCCACACCTCCCGGGAAATGGGCAGGGGACTGCAGCCCACCCGAGCGTGACGGACGGCACGCAGGGCTCAGGGGGCAGCGAGGGGCCGTGCACAGGGCCAGGCTTCCTCCTGGACAGGCAGATGCAGCACAACACTGCACACCCACAGGGCGACTGCTGTGGCCTGCAGGCGACCCCTAGCCCCGTCTGGGAGCAAAGGCTGAGGCTGACCCGATGCCCTGCTCAGAGCAAAGGGGAGAGGGCCCGGGACAGAGCGTGCGTGGGGTGGGGTGGGGGGTGACAGAGCCTCTGGCTACCAGCCCCGCCCCAGCGAAAAGTGGTCCAGGTTTGGACAGAGCTCTGGGCCTGCAGGGCCTGAGGGCGCTGGCTCAGAGGGACAGAATGAGAAAAGGCAGGGAGACCCTGCAGCCAGGGAGCCGGCAGAGCCAGCGTGGACAGGCCATCGTGAGAAGCCAGGAGAGGGGAGGGGGCAGCGCAGGCCCCCGGGGACACGAGACCTTAAATGCCCTGGAAAATCTTCCGGAGCCCCACAGAAGCAGGGGCGTGAAACTCCTCACAGCCACACTCACGGACACAAGCACCACGCGGGAAAACCCACGCTGCAGGCATCGCACAGATGCGGGCCCAGTCCTGCGAGAAAACAAAGACTGCAAAGCCCAACGAAACCCAAGACCACAGAAGACCCACGGAGAGAGCAGAGCACGGAGGGCCCGGCTCGGCAGGACTGACAGGGCCCAGGGGCGCGGCCTCACAGAGCCACACGGGGGCGTGGCCTCAGAGACCAGCACACGGAAGATCTGTCTCTACCTTTTTCTCTGTAACTCTCAAATAAATAAATAAATAAATAAATCCTATAATAGAAAGGAACTCCCATAAATGTCTTGAGAAAATGGAGAGGAGAGGAAAGAGCAGACCACACGGCACAGGCGTCTGACGGCCTCCGGAGGCCCCTAGCCCACGCGGCACAGGCTCCCTCTGTCATCTGCACTCTGGCCCTCCCTCCACCACGACAACCCGTGCAATTTTTATTATGCGTGGATCAGCATCTGTATAAGGCTCAAATCAGCTTACATAGGACTTTGACAAAAACAACAAAAGATGCACATGTATGTGGAGGCGTGTGCGCACACACACACACACACACACACAATCTCCAGGGAGACGGCAGCGCTTCCCTGCAGGTTCCCCAGCCCTGCCCGCTCCCTTTGTACTGCAGGCACAGGCGCAGCTTTGAGGGTGACGAATGAGCACACCTCAGGTCTCCGCACGCTCCTCTGGGCCCGCCCCGCCCAGGTGTACCTGAGCCCTGGGGAAAAGCTGCTCCCCAGGCACTGCCTACACAGGAGGCTGGTTTAGTACAGGTGCAGGTGGCCAGTGCAGGTAAAACAGTGTTTCTACTGAAATGCTCCTTTCAAACAATGAGTTCAGGTTTCTACTCAAAGCCATCAACCTTCCTAAATTCCTAAGACATTCACTTACAGCGGTGAGGCCAGGAGACGCAGGCCGCCAACAACATGAAGCTCACGTCTGGGTTTGGGGCCTTCCCAGGGCCTGGCCACTTGGCACAGACCAACACCCACAGACCACGTGCTGTCGGTTCTACGCAGTTGGCCTGGACGTGGCCCTTCACAGCTGCCGTAGTCCATGGCTGCGGTCACGGCCTCCTCACAGCCAACCACAGTCACCACGGCGAGCAGCACCCAGGAGACCGGGGTGGCGGCCTGACTCCGGAGAGGCAGTGCCACACTGGGCCACCCAGAGCCTCGCAGGCACCTCTCAGAGGTGGGACCAGCGCAGTGACTCCTGCGGCCCCGGCTCCCCACAGACACGCAGAGAAGCCCTGCAATGCCGCATGCGGCTCTCAGGACAGCCACAGAAGAGACTCAGCCATGAAGAATCTGCTAGAAATGTGCTGGGCAAACAAGGGCCCCCCCCCGCCACCCAGTCGCCTGCTCACAAGGCAGAGAGGGGCACTTCCACCCCGGAAGACGGGCAGCTGACTGCAGTGCAGAGCCCAGGGCGGGCGCCGTGGGGAAGCAGCACAGACAGACGGCACCGCTGGGCGCCTGCCCACCCCCTACGGCCCTGCCTGACGCTGCTCCTCTAACCCCCCCCCCCTAGTTCTGCAAGGGAAGCTGAATTACAAAGCAAGCACACACATCTGGACACGACCTCACTGTAATTATGTCTGATCAAAGAAACTCAACGGCCTTCCAGGACAGCCATCTCGAGGGCCCAGCCTTCCTAAGCCTAGGGACAGAGTCCTCAGATCTCCGGACAGGAGACAACCACGTGTGCCGGGCACGAGCAGACGACCGCTCAGAAAGGCACACCGTCCACGGACACGAGCCCGCTTCACGGCCAAGGCCTCCAGCAGCCGACCCAGGACACTGGCTCTCCTCTCCTCGTGTGCAACTCAACTACTGTATACGAACAAGGGAACATTCCAGCCAGCCGAGAAAGCTGGCACCACCTCAGCTCATCAGCCACAGACAGACCACCAATAGTTCAGCACGGAGACCCGTGAAACAGTGGAGCCCCTCGGAGTGACAGCTCCTCTGCCAGCGTGTGGACCTGGCTTTTTAATCTGAAGGGCAAAGAACGAGACAGAGGAAGATCTCCCATCCACTCTTCAGTCCCCAAATGCCTGCAACAGGCAGGGCGGGCCAGGTCTCAACCCAGGGTTCCCACGTGGGAGGCAGGGCCCCAAGCACCTGGGCCATCGCCTGCTGCCTCCCAGGGTGCCCGGCACCAGGAAGCTGATCAGAGCGGGGCAGCTGGACCTTAACCAGGCACTTAAATCCCCCTTAGACCAGGGGACACGGTATCCCCAGCCGTCTCTGCACCGAACGCCCACCGCAGCAGTTTTTGGGGGAAGGAGGAATACCGCCCACAAGCCTTTAACAATCTGAAGGGATCTTTCTCCCCAGGAAATGCGCACAAAATTCTGTGTGCAAAATCTCAGCCATGGCGCCCCCTCCTGGGTAAGACCCCGAGGACAGCCACAGCGCAGTCAGAGGGCAGAGACCCTCCCCCGAGACCCACCCAGAGGGCAGAGACCCCCCTCCCCCGAGACCCTCCCACAGACCCACCCAAGCCTCGCTGATGGGGGCACCTCTGGGCTTTCCTTCTGGAAGACGACGGGGCCCGCTATGCACACTGAGCGCTAACTCCGGGCAACAGTGTGGCCCTAGACCGGGAGCCGCTCTCCCCACAAGCAGGCAGCAGCGGGGGTCTCACCGGCGGCGAAGGCGGAGCACATGACGAAGAACATGCCCACGGCGATCCTCTTCAGCGAGGAGGGCAGCAGGCCGTGCCGGCGCAGCACCGGGTCCACCAGGCGGTCCTTGAGCGGGATGAGCAGCAGGATGAGCAGCGCGTCGAACATGGTGAGCCAGGCGGCCGGGAACTGCGGGACACACGAGCACACGCGTCACCCCCACACGCAGCACCCAGCACCACGGGGCTCCGCGTTGGCCTCTGTGTTTTTAGGCGGCAGGGAGCACCAGGCACACACGCTCGTGACCATGTGGCTGATGTCCATCAATCTGGCCCGAGTGACCGGACCAGGGACAATGTCCCCTACCAGCTCAGGCCGCTCTGGGCGGGCGGAGCCGGGACCCGTGCTCACCGTGTGATGGGCTGTGGTGATGCTCGGGATTTCTGGAATCCTCAAGTGAAGGCTCTGCAAGACATACGTCGTCTGCATCTGGGGACAAGACGCAGCCTCAGTGTGGCGGCCCGGCGCGCCCACCCCCGGCGGTCAGGTCTGCACACGGACCGTACACGCCCCCCACGGCAGTTCAGAACCAGAAACAACCTGCCAGTTACCCGATGCGACTTTAAGTCAACGCGGGCCGGGGAAGCGGGAGCACACCCGTCTCCTCGGTTAGAAAGGCTTTCGAAGTCTTAAAGCAGCCAGGGCCCGTGGAGACCCTGGAGACGGGCGTGGCGGGAGGGCCGGGCGGGGCGCGGCTGCGGGAGGTGAGGGAGGAGGCCTGGCGGTCAGCACTCACTTGGAAATACACTGTCCAGTAAGGGATCAAGGCCAAGAACACGGGGACGGTCTTGACCAGCGCCTTCACATCTTCCACTTTGTCTTCTGTGAACGGCCCCCCGTGAGACATCTTACATGAATCAAACAGACTTTGTTTAGAAGAGTGCTGAAAGACTCCAATGCCTTCACTTTGGGAAATAAAATGAAGGAATTAGTTTTCTGCCGACCCAGCAAGCACGTACTGGTAACAGACTCAGCCGGGAGGTGGGAGCCCGGCTCTCTGCCCTCCGTCCACCCTCACACACCCTGGCACTGACTGCACACGCCATCGGAGACGCCCAGATCCTGCCTACACACAGCGAGACGCCCTCAGCTGCTGGTCCCGGGCACCGCGGCGGCTGTGCCTGCCCCGAGCCTGCAGATGACCCCGTGGCTGACAATGCCGGCGACACGGCGGAGTTCAAATCTGGGAACAGCTGCGCTGGGTCCTTAGTTATTCTATCAAATACCAATGCTGTTAAGTAGCCCGAGCTGCTTCACTTTAAAAGCAGTCCTGGGTGCGCCTGAGGAAGGGCTCTGTGCTGGGGTGGGGGAGGCCCAAGTGTCCACTCGCCCAGACCACTGCCCAGGAGGCTGTAGGGCCTGCTGCACCTGGGTGAGGGAGCTGCGGGACCCCCTGCCCTCCCCCACCCACACTACCCACAGCCCCTCGGGTGTTCCCAGCTCTCAGTCTGGGCCTGCCTGGTGGTGTAAGACGGGCAGGCGGCGTCAGACACCCCCAGGATCTTGCTAGACCCAGACGCTCTACAGAGGAACCTGCACAGACGAGACAGAAACGCCTGCACCTGCTTGGACAGCACCACCTTGACCGCTTCCGGCCCAGGACCCAAACGCAAACACCAGCTTCCCAGTCCCTGGCCCTGCGTCCCCGTGCCGTGCTGACCTCTGACCTATGAAGCGGACACTTTCAATCTGCACTTTCCAAGAGGAGGGTGTACAACACCTAAAATCTACAGCGCAGTATTTCAGCCACGCGGAACGGGACAGGGTCTGGTACCCGCCACCCACCTGCCCGCGCAGGGGTACAGGAGCAGGTTCAGAGACCGCGGAGTCTAGTGAGGAACCAGGCAGCACGCTCGACCCCACTCGCCCGGGAAGCAGTGACCTCTGCGTTTCCAGAAGGGAGATTCCGAGTCCACAGGCACCAGCAGGGGCTCCGCCACACTAACCACACGCTCCCCTGAGGATGCGCGATACAAGTAACGAATGCATTCTCACACGAAGTCACTCACACAGTGTGAACGCCCAGCCCACGCCACGGTCCCAGGGGCACAGGGTGCACAAGGGACCTGCCGCTCCCTGCCGTGGCAGCTCACTGCACAAGCCGCACACAGGAGCCGGCACTCTGCACACACCCAGCTGCATCCTCGGGGAACGGGCCGTCCGCTCTCAAGCCCTCCACGGCAGGGGAGACGGTGAGCAAGGAGCCTCAGAACATGTGGACCCAGGCACCCTGAGCCCTCGCCCAGCACCAGGGCTCCACCCACAGCCTGCAGCCTCACCAGGAGCCCGTGAGATGGCTCCTTCTCTCCGCACACAAAGGCCACCAGCTGACTGGCAGCAAGAACAGCGTTTGAGGGGCCCCGGTCACCGGCTTCCACAAGCCGAGCCTCTCGTGTACACTTCCGCCAACAAAGCCGAAGGGAGAGTAACACCAGGGCCCTGCCCAGCCGCGCGGCCTGGAAACTCCGAGGTGTGCAGGAAGCACCGCCGCCCCACAGGAGCCACGGGACAGACACGGCTGCGTCCGGATGACGGGCGTTTCACCCACGCAGTGGACATCCGGGACACGGAAGTCTGTTTCCGTCCCATGGAAACGAGGCCACGGGCAGGCCCTCGCCTCGGGGTGAGCACGCGCCCTTCTCCACTGGAGTCCTGGATCCTCGCCCGATCCCAGCTTCCCGCCAGTGCGTGCCCTGGGAGACGACGGCGGGGTTGGGGCCCGGGCTCCCCACGGCGGCATCTGGGGGTGAACTCACAGACTGGAGCTCTCTGGGTCTGCCCGCTCCCTCTCAAACCACACGACTAACAAAAAAAGCCATGGCAAAGCTTGGCGTCGCGGGGCGGTACTGCTTCGGTTCCAGCTCGTCCTCAGTGTGGCCCCAGGCTCTGTGGGGGCCCACGGTGACCGGGCAGCGCGCCTGTGGGAGCCCGAGGCACTGCACGAGGCACAGCGGAAGCAGGGCTGTGTCCAGGAGAGGCCGTGCTCCAAGAGCCACTGTGGGCAGGTCCAGCCCTGCCTGGGAGGACGCCGGCCGTTCACCGCCGCTCCACGGCACAGGACAAGCCCTGCGGAACAGGCCAGCAGCCAGTGCCATGCAGCAAGAGGTGTGCTGCCCCCAGAGTCAGGAGGCCCCAGAGGCTGCGTGGCTGGCAGCATTCTGAGGTGGACCCAGACATCCCTCGGGGCTGACCCGAAAACATCCTCTGCCCTCAACGCCGCAGCACACAGAGCTGCCCAGCAAGACAGGGGGTGGGGAGAGGGGTGACCACAGCAGGCCACACAGAGCTTCAGTGAGATGGGGCAGGGGCCCAACTGACCACACCAGGTCACAGCTCAGTGAAGAGCCCCCCCCCCCGGAACTGCTGTGGCCCGGCAGGTGCCCATGGCAGGCTGTGGGAGACCTGCAGGGGCTGCCAGGACACAAGGCCTTCTGTCTCCAGACCTCGGCTCACAGGGCGTGAGCTGCCAGACACAGAAAGTCCCACATGAACAGGGATGACAGGTTACACTGAGCACGTTCAAAAACTCTGCTACTGTGGCCCCCAAGAAGGGAGCCGAGCTGGACAAGCGATGGCCAGGTCATTCAAACGCACCCAGGGCACAGACACACGCCAGGCACGCACCTGCCTCTGTCTAACCTGCACCACGCAGCCTGGCCAGGAAGTGCCACGTGAGGTTAAAAGCCCAAACTGGGACTCTCTGAAGTGGGGCCACCTGCACAGCCCAGGGCTGGAGGCGGCTGCAAGTGCCCACGCGTGCTGGGTGGCGCCTCACAGAGCCCGAGCCAAGAACCAGGTACTCACCCGCTGCTCGGGCGCTCTCGCCGCCGCTTCCGGGAGCAGCAGGTGTAGGTCAGGATCCTGAACATGTCGGTGAAGGCGCTGCCATCGGGCGGTTTGCTGATGAAGACGCTCTGGCCGCAGAGGAAGACCACGAGGGCCACACCCACGCAGATGGTGGGGATCAGGTAGCCGGTGACAAAGCTCACGTTCTGCTGGATGTAGGCAATGCCTCCCAAGGAGACGATGGCACCCAGGTTAATGCTCCAATAGAACCAATTGAAAAACCTCCTCGTGGCTTCCGGCCCTCGGTCCTTAACCTAAAACAAGGGGGAGGAGGAAGACAGCTGAGAACCTGTGCTAGAATGCAGCAAAGGCGACTTCCACCGTGTGCACGGCCCTGCAGCGTGTGTCCCTGCAGAAATGCAACACTGTCCAAATGGGAGAACGTTCTGGGTCTCCCAACAGAACGTGGAGGCCAGCAGCTGTGCTAAATCCACAGCCCCAGGAGTCAGACAAACCACGGGGACCACCTGCCTCAGAGTCACCTGGACTGCCTGGAAAACACTCGTCTCGGGGCCTGGGCCCAGCACTTTCCAAGTGGCTTCCCCTGACGGGCAGGTCCAGAACCACCACTCCGGGCGCCACACCCTCCTGAGGGGAGTGGGAGGGGCGCCAGGCAGAGTCCCCGAGAGGAACACTGCCAGCATGGCACACACCCGCGGGCAGAGATCCCGGCCGTCTGACGGGAAGAGGAAGCGAAAGTGCGGGCTGTCTGCAGCCGCCAGAGGCCGTCAGGCACCCAGGGCCATCCTGATCGGAGCAGGGGTTCCTGGAAGGCCCTGGTCACTGACCCCGGCACACAGCGGGGACACGGGCCACCCATGCCATCTCCAGCAGGCTCTGCTTCATGGAAGGCTGGTGCCGGGTCTCCCGCAGACCGTCTGGCCGGTGCCCTGGGAACGCGGCCCCGCCCACCGACACGCCACAGGACTGCAGACTCCCAGTTCAGTAACAGCCGCGGGGCAGCCTCCTCACGGGGCAGCAAGTTGTAAACGGGGCACGACCACCAGTGCGGAGACTCAACAGGCCTCTGTTACTCCTACTTCACACGGTATTTGAAGTTTTACTTTTTTCAGATTAAAGGTACAAAACACATTCTCAGAATGGTTTTTGGGGGACCGGCATTGTGGTGCCGCCTGAGAAGCCAGCATCCCGTACAGGCACCAGTTAGCTCACGTCCCGGCTGCTCCACTTCGATCCAGCTCTCGGCTATGGCCTGGGAAGGCAGTGGAAGATGGCCAGGTCCTCGGACTCCTGCACTGGCGTAGGAGACCGGATGAAGCTCCCGGCTTTGGCCTGGCCCAGCCCTGGCTTGAGGCCATTTGGGGAGCTAACCAGCGGATGAAAGATCTTTCTTCCTGTATCTCCCTCTAACTCTTTCAAATAAACAAATAAGTAAACTTTTTTTTAAGCCCCAAGGAGTAAGCACAGCCACTGTGCTGGCAAGAAACACGTCTGAATCAATGATGCGGCCACAACCGTCTCAGATGGCAAATCTGAGTTTTCAAGAAACCACACGCTCTTGAGGCTGCGTCTGCCTGCGCCCACGGCAGTGCTGAGCAGACGTCCCGAGCAAACGCGGTCGCCGCCAGCGAGCAAGCGAGCAGACCGCACGGAGAACTCCTACCCTCCAGAGCCCAGCAAGGGCTCTGCCGTGGGCTGCCACGGCCGAAGGTCAGGAGGCAGTGCACACCAGCACTCCGGCCGCCCTCGACCCTGACCAACAGGGAGATTATGAGAGCACGAAGCCCGAAGTGTGACAAACAGGTCACTGCTGTGATGAGCGAGGGGAGGCCGTGAGCACGGGGCACAGGCTGAACTCAGAGCTGACCTGTCAGCCGCTGACGTGCTGGGCCCACTCGCACCTCCCCGCAACGTCAGAGGCTCTTCACACCAAGCATCAGACACAGCCCCCGCCGGACTCCGCTGGCCGGTCCCCGGAGCAATCCATCTCCCGAGGCCTAGCCAGCCACAGGCCAGCCAGTGGGTCACATGCGGGAAGCCGACCGGCCCCTGGTGGCCCCACGCCCCCCCCCCCCCCCCCCCCGGTCCTAGACGGCGTAAACAGGCTTTGCACGTGACGGAGCAGCAGACAGCTCCACAGCCAGCCTGCAGGAGACCAGCCACGAGCAGAACCGTGCGGAGCCAGGGAAACAGGCGGGCGGCTCGGAAAACTTCCAAGTTCCCCGGCGTGCGATCTGTTTCCGTCCCGTTCCATGCACGCAAGGAGGTCTCCGTTTCAAACACTCAATCCACATGCCCCTCACAAAGCTGCCCAGCTCCCGGCAGGGCAGACCCCCGCACTTCCAAAGCCTACTGGACCTCCTTCCCGAACCGCAGAGCCAAGCCAGAGGTTCCCCGCACTGGAGAGAGGTGAAAGAAACCGCGAGAGGCAGACTTCGTCCAGCGGCCAGGGCAGGGCAGGGCGCTCCATGGAGGAAGCAGAGCAGGCTCCACACAGGCCTCTCTACGGGGCGGCCCCTCAGGGGACAAGGCCTGGCCTGCACACGCACCCTGGCCGGGGGAGCTCACTTTCCCCCACACGCCCTCTCGTGACGGTAATTCACGTGCCCCCAGATTACAGATGTGGTCAGCGGTGCTCCATGTCCAAAGCCGTGCAACTGTCCACTTCCGCAAGACTGCATCCCACCTACAGGAAGCCATGACCCCTGCACCATCACGCCACACCCCTCCAGGCCCCTGCTGCCACCAGGACATTCCAGGAACCGCAACAGACAAGGGAGACATTGTGCCTGGATCTTCGTCTCCCAGGACAGACGGCGCACTGTGTGGGCGCCCTCTGTGTACCCATCCACACCCAGCTGGCCCACAGCCCCTCCCTCTGTGTACCCATCATCCACGCCCAGCTGGCCCACAGCCCCATGTTGAAAAATTCCAAACTCACAGAAAAGACAAAAGAATAAAAAAAAGTGCATTTCCACACTCCTCACTTACAGTCCTAGCTCTTCACAGTAAGTAAAATGCTTCTGGCTGAACCACCTGAAGACAAGTCGCATCAAGACAGTTCTACCAAGATCACATTAGGAATCCCTCAAGGCCAGCACCTCCCTCTGACAATGCCATCACCGCTACAATCCCAGCATCAGCGTCACTGCATCCCCACTACAATCCCAGCATCAGCGTCACTGCATCCCCACTACAATCCTAGCAGCAGCGTCACTGCATCCCCACTACAATCCCAGCATCAGCGTCACTGCATCCCCACTACAATCCCAGCATCAGCGTCACTGCATCCCCACTACAATCCCAGCATCAGCGTCACTGCATCCCCACTACAATCCCAGCATCAGCGTCACTGCATCCCCACTACAGCCCAGCATCAGCATCACTGCATCCCCACTACAATCCCAGCATCAGTGTCACTGCATCACTACAATCCTAGCATCAGTGTCACTGGTGAGACCCACAGTAGAACCACCCCAGCTGCTGCAAGCAAAGGCTTCAGAGAAACGGGTGGGCAAGCCTTCGCCTGCAGGGCCGGCATCCCACATGGGTGCCAGTTCAAGTCCCGGCTGCTCTACATCCAAACAAGCTCTCTGCTGTGGCCTGGGAAGGCAGGGGAGGATGGCCAAAGTCCTTGGGCCCCTGCACCTGCGTGGGAGACTCAGAAGAAGCTCCTGGCTTCAGATCAGCCCAGCTCTGGCCATTGCAGCCATTTGGGGAGTGAACCGGAGGATGGAAGACCCTTCTCTCCTCTGTAACTCTCTCAAATAAAATCTTAAATTAAAAAAAAAAGTCTTAAAAAAAAAAAAACGAAACAGCGGGGACCCAACGTTGTCACACACCATGAGTGGCAGCCACGTCTCTGCCTGCACACCCAGGAGGGCTCCAGCCAGTGACCCTGAAGCACCACGGCTCCTGTCCACAGCCGACAACAGCCCAAGAGCGAACGTCCTGTCGGTTTCCACTCAACGTCACCATGAAGGGAGCGTTCGTGCACCACCCTACAAACAGGACCCCTGCTCCGTTATCAAGAAGATGGACGACCCCAGGGACCCAAGCTGGCTGTGCTGGGTGCTCCCTGTGAAACGGGTCACACAGGGGCAAACGGGGGCAGTAAAGGAGGCACACAGCAGGGGCCGCAGACAGCCTCTGACGTCACACGTCTGGTGCAGCCTGTGACAGAGGGAGGACTGTGTTCCTAGCCCTGGGCCTTGGCTGCTGATCAGAGAGTGAGTGAGTCAGCGGCACCCGAGACCGGCCCGTCCAACTACATGGACCATAGCAGAAGATGCACACGTCCCGCCTGGCTGGGTGCTGCGCCTCGCTGGACCACACACCACCCACGGACGAGAACACGCCTCCTCTCTCTGTGCCTCCCTCAACTCCTCCGTAAGACTCCCGGGAGGTTCAAATGAGATCAGGCAGGGAAAGGACATGCAGTGTACAAAGAACACAGTGCAGAACGCAGCACAAAACTGTTATTTCGGCCAGCGCCATGGCTCATTAGGCTAATCCCCCGCCTGTGGTGCCGGCACCCCGGGTTCTAGTCCGGGTTGCTCCTCTTCCAGTCCAGCTCTCTGCTGTGGCCCGGGAGTGCAGTGGAGGATGGCCCAGGTGCTCAGGCCCTGCACCCCATGGGAGACCAGGAGAAGCACCTGGCTCCTGACTGGCGCAGCGCCGGCCGTAGCAGCCATTTGGGGGGTGAACCAACAGAAGGAAGACCTTTGTCTGTCTGTCTCTCTCTCTCTCACTGTCTAACTCTGCCTGTCAAAGAAAACAAAACGTTATTTCTCAAATCATTATGCGTCTGCTGGAGCCGGCATGTGGCACAGCAGGCTGAGGCGCTGGTTCACATCCCGGCTGCTCCACTTCTGATCCAGATCCCTGCTGATGCACCTGCCCAAGCACTTGGGCCCCTGCACCACGCAGGAGACCCAAATGAAGCAATGAAGCTCTGGTTTTGGCTTGGCCCAGCACTGGCCACTGTGGCCATTTGAGATCTGTCTCTCCCCCTCTCTGCCTTTCAAAAATAAACCTTTTTAAAGTGTGTAAGAAAACAGCTAAACTTCGAGGAGGCGCTCGTGAACCCTGGTCAGTCGGGTCCCAGCTGTGCGACTCCAGGCAAACGATTAGGCTGCCACGCCTGTTTCCTCACCCGGCACTAACCACGTGGCGTCTGCGCACCGTGATCGCGGGAGGCCCCCAGCTGCCACCATGCCCCTTCCCCACCTTGCGGTCCAGGCCTGTGGCACCTGGTAGACTCCCCCGCCACACTCCCTACGCGGCCCATCCTCACAGCTCCGGGACCCAGGCTGCCCCGTGCAGGGCCAGGAGCCGACGCCTCCAGTTCTGGCCTCTCCCACTTCCCAGTTCCCTGTCTGGCGGAGCAGGAATGGACAGGGTCCTGTTTCCTGGAGCTTGAATTCTGAGTAACGTTCAGCTGTCAGAATCCACGCTACGTGTCTGCAGCCATTTAGAAGAAACATCTGGTCTGCGGGTCCCCACAAACAGGAAGCAGCACCAGAGGGCGCAAGCCCGGGAAGCCTGCCCACGGCGTCCAGCACACACCCCTCGCGGGGCAGCCCTGCCCACCAGCCCCTACTTTGCGCGGTTTTCTGGAAGGATCCAGCTTAGACACCTGCTGGCTGAGTGCTGAGGGCAGAGCTCGGTGCTGTCACTCGCGCTCCTCGGAGTTCCTCCACCTGCCAGCCTTCGGTCTCCAGGCAGACGGCCCCTCCGGGAACAGGAAGTCCCTTCTGTCCAAAGCCACAACCCCACCAGGACGCATCACACCTGGCCCTACCGCCTTGGCCCTCCTGCTGGTGGGCCTCCCCACGGGCAGGGCGCTCGCTCTCCCTGGGGCGCTGTCCCGGGACCTGGGATAGGGGTGCGTGCGGGTGGGCGGGGCGCGTGGCCTCCAGCTCTGGGGCTTCTTCCCGCGCCCGCTGTCCCTTCGCTCCCGTCCCGGGACCTGGGGCAGGGGCAGGGGCAGGGGCAGGTGCAGGCGGGGCGCGTGGCCTCCAGCTCTGGGGCTTCTTCCCGCGCCCCCTCTCCCTCCGGCCCCCTCTCCCTCCGGCGCCGTCCCGGGACCTGGGGAGGTGCAGGCGGGCGGGGCGCGCGGCCTCCAGCTCTGGGGCTTCTTCCCGCGCCCCCTCTCCCTTCGCTCCGGTCGCGGGGACCTGGGGAGGTGCGGGCGGGCGGGGCGCGCGGCCTCCAGCTCTGGGGCTTCTTCCCGCGCCCGCTGTCCCTTCGCTCCCGTCCCGGGACCTGGGGCAGGGGCAGGTGCAGGCGGGGCGCGTGGCCTCCAGCTCTGGGGCTTCTTCCCGCGCCCGCTGTCCCTTCGCTCCCACCTGGGGCAGGCGCAGGAGCAGGGGCAGGTGCAGGCGGGGCGCGTGGCCTCCGGCTCTGGGGCTTCTTCCCGCGCCCGCTGTCCCTTCGCTCCGGTCCCGGGACCTGGGGCAGGTGCAGGCGGGCGGCTCCCGGCTCCCGGGGCTTCTTCCCGCGCCCCCTCTCCCTTCGCTCCCGTCCCGGGACCTGGGGCAGGGGCAGGTGCAGGCGGGGCGCGTGGCCTCCAGCTCTGGGGCTTCTTCCCGCGCCCGCTGTCCCTTCGCTCCCACCTGGGGCAGGCGCAGGAGCAGGGGCAGGTGCAGGCGGGGCGCGTGGCCTCCGGCTCTGGGGCTTCTTCCCGCGCCCGCTGTCCCTTCGCTCCGGTCCCGGGACCTGGGGCAGGTGCAGGCGGGCGGCTCCCGGCTCCCGGGGCTTCTTCCCGCGCCCCCTCTCCCTTCGCTCCCGTCCCGGGGACCTGGGGCAGGGGCAGGGGCAGGTGCAGGCGGGCGGGCGCGTGGCCTCCGGCTCTGGGGCTTGCTCCCCGCGCCCCCTCTCCCTCCGGCGCCGTCCCGGGACCTGGGGCAGGGGCAGGTGCAGGCGGGCGGGCGGGCGCGTGGCCTCCGGCTCTGGGGCTTCTTCCCGCGCCCGCTGTCCCTTCGCTCCCGTCCCGGGACCTGGGGCAGGGGCAGGGGCAGGTGCAGGCGGGCGGGGCGCGTGGCCTCCGGCTCTGGGCTTCTTCCCGCGCCCCCTCTCCCTCCGGCCCCCTCTCCCTCCGGCGCCGTCCCGGGACCTGGGGCAGGGGCAGGCGGGCGGCTCCCGGCTCCCGGGGCCGGAAGGCGCTGCGCCCGGGCGCGGGGCGCGCGCGGCTCACCTGGTCGGCGCCGAACGGCGTGATGTTGGCCTTGACCGTGGCCACGCCCAGGCCCACGAGCGCCAGCCCCGCGAAGGTGGCGGGCGCGCAGCGGCGCGCGGGGCCGTCGGCGTCGGCCGCGGAGTCGTTGCGCGGCGGCGCGGCCGGGCGCGGGGCCCCGCAGAGCGCGGCGCGCGTGGCGGGCGCGGCCAGCAGCGGGAAGGCCAGCATGCCCAGCAGGTAGAGCGCCAGGCTGAGCCCGATGGCGCGCGCCCGGCCGAGCCGCGCGTCGGCCAGCCAGCCGCCGAAGGGCGAGCCCAGGTAGGTGAGGCCCATGAAGAGCAGCAGCGCCTGGCTGGCCTGCGCGCCCTCCCAGCCGAACGGCGCGCCGTTGAGGAACAGCACCAGGTCGGCCGTGACGCCGTAGAAGGCGGCGCGCTCCAGCAGCTCGGTCAGCAGCACGGCCCCGCACGCCGCGCGCCGCCCCGCGAACGCGCCGCCCGCCGCCCGCCGCGCGCCCAGCAGCGGCGCCCGCTCGGCCGCGCCGCCCCCCGCGCCCTCCATGGCGGCCCGGCGGCTCCCCGGAAGCCGCGGGGGACGCCGACGCCGCCCTTCTCGCGAGACCGCGCGGCCCCGCGCGGCCGCATTGGGCGCGCCCGCCGCCGCTCAGCCGCCGCGCCCGCCAACTTCCGGTCCCGCCCCGGAAGCCGAGGAGGCGGGGCTTCCGGGCGCTGCCGGGCCGGCTGCGGAGGCGGCGCCGCTCGGGGGCCCGGGGCGTCCCCGCACGCTGGGAGCGGGGGGCGCTGCTGGACGTCGGCCCCAGGCGTCCCCGCACGCTGGGAGCGGCGTTCAGCACCGGCGAATGGATGGACAGCTGGTCGCCAGGGCTGCTTAGGGGCACCCGCTCTCGCTCCGGCTCCCGCAGAGCCCTAGAGTGTGCACTGGACTGTGTGCACCAAGGCAAAGTCACAGGTTCCAGTCCCGGCTGCGCCACTGTGCAGCTTCCTGCCGGAGGGGACTGCCGACCCCTGGCCTGGCCTTGGCGGCCATTAGGGGAGTGACCAGCAGATGGGAGGTGGATCTCTGTGGCTCTGCCTTTCGAATAAAATGAATCTGGAAACAGAGTTAGTCCAGGGTAGGCGTTCAGTGGGGCTCAGACTTGAAGGTCGCAGCCAGGGCACCGGGCGGTGCTGCTTCCCGGTCCCCGCTGCTGGCTGAGATGGGACGGAGGCTCGGGTGTTTGTCCAAAGACCCAGCCCGGTCCCGGGTCCCCGCTGCTGGCTGAGATGGGACGGAGGCTCGGGTGTTGTCCAAAGACCCAGCCCAGTCCCGGGTCCCCGCTGCTGGCTGAGATGGGACGGAGGCTCGGGTGTTTGTCCAAAGACCCAGCCCGGTCCCGGGTCCCCGCTGCTGGCTGAGATGGGACGGAGGCTCGGGTGTTTGTCCAAAGACCCAGCCCAGTCCCGCCTAAAATCCACAGAAACCGGAGCCGGGGCGCAGCTGTCCAGCTCCACCCGGGGAGGAAGGGGCTGCGCGGTCCCAGGTACCGTCTTGAATGAGCAGATCCGAAGGAGATCAGAAGGGAGGGGGCGGTCAGGGCCCTTGGGGAGTCTAGAGCGGTTGTGCCCGGCCCCTGGAGACACGGCCAGTGCTGGGGGGGCCGCTCTAGATCTCGGCGACTGCTGGACGTGACAGAGGTCGCCGGCGTCATGATCCGTGACGTTCCCAAAAGCCACTGAATTGGCCGAGTGGACCAACTGACACCTCACCGTGGTCACAGCGAAGCTGCTGCCAGGCGGAGGGAGGCCCGGGTTTAAAACAAGGCAGGACGGGGAGGGGCGGGGCTGGTGCCTGGCTGTTGACCCCAGGCCAGGAGGCTGGGCCTGTGACCTGCTCTGAGAGCACTTGGGGGGGGGGGCACCCACCGCGGAGCCCGCAGCCGCCACCCTGGAAGTGCAGCCTCCTGGGGGGGAGGTGACATGTTGACAGGGACCCCGGCCCGCTGCCAGCCACCCGGAGACCCACCTTGCCAGATCCTGACCGGCTGAGCCTCGGCCTCCCGAGGCCACAGGTCCCAGCGTGCCTGACTCCTCCCTCTCTCCAGATCTGCACCCGGCTACGTGAGGCTACTTAGACTTCGGCCCTGTCCCGTGAGCACTCCAGCACCATCACAAGGCTCTGTGGCTGGCTGGGGGTAGCGGCTGCCACACGGGACAGCCCGGAGCAGACCACAGCCTGCTCTCATAGCACCCTGTCGGGCCGCTGGGTGTGATGGACGGCTGCCCGACACCCACACCCTCGCTCGCCTCCCCGCCGAGTGCCCACGGAGCTCAGGAGGGGCGAACAGTAGCTGCTGGGTCTGCCCAGACCCTGGGCCTCCTGCCGGTGACTGCTCGGGGGGACTGGCCCTGCGGTGGACAAGTGACCTGTGTCCCATCAGACTAAAGGACAGGACCCACCCTGTGGAGACTTCTGAAGTGGGCAGACGCGAGACGGGAAGCCTACGGCCCACAGGCTCCTGGAGCCCTGCCCCGCCATGTGCTGAGCCAGTCCAGGGAGAGGTTAGATAAGGGGGGAGGGGCCGGCGCTGTGGTGGTGCAGGTCAAGCCTCCGCCTGCATCCCATATGGGCGCTGGTCTGAGTCCCGGCTGCTCCACTTCCGATCCAGCTCCCTGCTAATGCGTCTGGAAAAGCCGAGGTGATGGCCCAAGTGTTTGGACCCTTGCACCCGCGAGGGAGACCTGGAAGAAGCTCCTGGCTCCTGGCTCCTGGTTTCGGATAGGCCCAGCTCTGGCCGTTGCAGCCATCTGGAGAGTGAACCAGAGGACAGAGGCCCCTCTGGCTGTAACTCTGCCTTTCAAATACATGAATAAATCTTAAAAGATAAGGGGAGATAATGGACCCCACATTGTGTCAGCCTCAGTGTAGGGTTTTGTGAGGCTTTTAGCCGGAAGATGCCTATCGTGGGTCTGTTTAGAAAGTAAATTAAAAAATAAAGAAAACACGAACAAGAGGGGGGCAGCCTGGTTTTCGCCTGTGCCCGGCCCCATTGCCGTGTGGGTAGTCTGCCTGTGCGCGGCCCCATTGCCGTGTGGGTAGTCTGCCTGTGCCCGGCCCCATTGCCGTGTGGGTAGTCTGCCTGTGCCCGGCCCCATTGCCGTGTGGGTAGTCTGCCTGTGCGCGGCCCCATTGCCGTGTGGGTAGTCTGCCTGTGCGCGGCCCCATTGCCGTGTGGGTAGTCTGCCTGTGCCCGGCCCCATTGCCGTGTGGGTAGTCTGCCTGTGCGCGGCCCCATTGCCATATGGGTAGTCTGCCTGTGCGCGGCCCCATTGCTGTGTGGGTTGTCTGCCTGTGCGTGGCCCCATTGCCGTGTGGGTAGTCTGCCTGTGCCCATCCCCATTGCCGTGTGGGTTGTCTGCCTGTGCGCGGCCCCATTGCCGTGTGGGTAGTCTGCCTGTGCCCGGCCCCATTGCTGTGTGGGTTGTCTGCCTGTGCGCGGCCCCATTGCCGTGTGGATTGTCTGCCTGTGCCTGGCCCCATTGCCGTGTGGGTAGTCTGCCTGTGCGCGGCCCCGTTGCCGTGTGGGTAGTCTGCCTGTGCCCGGCCCCATTGCCATATGGGTAGTCTGCCTGTGCCCGGCCCCATTGCCGTGTGGGTAGTCTGCCTGTGCCCGGCCCCACTGCCGTGTGGGTAGTCTGCCTGTGCGCGGCCCCACTGCCGTGTGGGTAGTCTGCCTGTGCCCGGCCCCATTGCCGTGTGGGTAGTCTGCCTGTGCCCGGCCCCATTGCCGTGTGGGTAGTCTGCCTGTGCCCGGCCCCATTGCCGTGTGGGTAGTCTGCCTGTGCGCGGCCCCATTGCCGTGTGGGTAGTCTGCCTGTGCACGGCCCCATTGCCGTGTGGGTAGTCTGCCTGTGCCCGGCCCCATTGCCGTGTGGGTAGTCTGCCTGTGCGCGGCCCCACTGCCGTGTGGGTAGTCTGCCTGTGCCCGGCCCCACTGCCGTGTGGGTAGTCTGCCTGTGCGCGGCCCCATTGCCGTGTGGGTTGTGTGCCTGTGCGCGGCCCCATTGCCGTGTGGGTAGTCTGCCTGTGCGCGGCCCCATTGCCGTGTGGGTTGTCTGCCTGTGCGCGGCCCCGTTGCCGTGTGGGTAGTCTGCCTGTGCCCGGCCCCATTGCCGTGTGGGTAGTCTGCCTGTGCCCGGCCCCATTGCCGTGTGGGTTGTCTGCCTGTGCGCGGCCCCATTGCCGTGTGGGTAGTCTGCCTGTGCCCAGCCCCGTTGCCGTGTGGGTAGTCTGCCTGAGCACGGCCCCATTGCCGTGTGGGTAGTCTGCCTGTGCGCGGCCCCATTGCCGTGTGGGTTGTCTGCCTGTGCCCGGCCCCGTTGCCGTGTGGGTAGTCTGCCTGTGCCCGGCCCCATTGCCGTGTGGGTAGTCTGCCTGTGCCCGGCCCCATTGCCGTGTGGGTAGTCTGCCTGTGCCCGGCCCCATTGCCGTGTGGGTAGTCTGCCTGTGCCCGGCCCCATTGCCGTGTGGGTAGTCTGCCTGTGCGCGGCCCCATTGCCGTGTGGGTAGTCTGCCTGTGCCCGGCCCCATTGCCGTGTGGGTAGTCTGCCTGTGCGCGGCCCCATTGCCATATGGGTAGTCTGCCTGTGCGCGGCCCCATTGCTGTGTGGGTTGTCTGCCTGTGCGTGGCCCCATTGCCGTGTGGGTAGTCTGCCTGTGCCCATCCCCATTGCCGTGTGGGTTGTCTGCCTGTGCGCGGCCCCATTGCCGTGTGGGTAGTCTGCCTGTGCCCGGCCCCATTGCTGTGTGGGTTGTCTGCCTGTGCGCGGCCCCATTGCCGTGTGGATTGTCTGCCTGTGCCTGGCCCCATTGCCGTGTGGGTAGTCTGCCTGTGCGCGGCCCCGTTGCCGTGTGGGTAGTCTGCCTGTGCCCGGCCCCATTGCCATATGGGTAGTCTGCCTGTGCCCGGCCCCGTTGCCGTGTGGGTAGTCTGCCTGTGCCCGGCCCCACTGCCGTGTGGGTAGTCTGCCTGTGCGCGGCCCCACTGCCGTGTGGGTAGTCTGCCTGTGCCCGGCCCCATTGCCGTGTGGGTAGTCTGCCTGTGCCCGGCCCCATTGCCGTGTGGGTAGTCTGCCTGTGCCCGGCCCCATTGCCGTGTGGGTAGTCTGCCTGTGCGCGGCCCCATTGCCGTGTGGGTAGTCTGCCTGTGCGCGGCCCCATTGCCGTGTGGGTAGTCTGCCTGTGCCCGGCCCCATTGCCGTGTGGGTAGTCTGCCTGTGCGCGGCCCCACTGCCGTGTGGGTAGTCTGCCTGTGCCCGGCCCCACTGCCGTGTGGGTAGTCTGCCTGTGCGCGGCCCCATTGCCGTGTGGGTTGTGTGCCTGTGCGCGGCCCCATTGCCGTGTGGGTAGTCTGCCTGTGCGCGGCCCCATTGCCGTGTGGGTAGTCTGCCTGTGCCCGGCCCCATTGCCGTGTGGGTAGTCTGCCTGTGCCCGGCCCCATTGCCGTGTGGGTTGTCTGCCTGTGCGCGGCCCCATTGCCGTGTGGGTAGTCTGCCTGTGCCCAGCCCCGTTGCCGTGTGGGTAGTCTGCCTGAGCACGGCCCCATTGCCGTGTGGGTAGTCTGCCTGTGCGCGGCCCCATTGCCGTGTGGGTTGTCTGCCTGTGCCCGGCCCCGTTGCCGTGTGGGTAGTCTGCCTGAGCACGGCCCCGTTGCCGTGTGGGTAGTCTGCCTGTGCCCGGCCCCGTTGCCGTGTGGGTAGTCTGCCTGTGCGCGGCCCCATTGCCGTGTGGGTTGTCTGCCTGTGCCCGGCCCCGTTGCCGTGTGGGTAGTCTGCCTGAGCACGGCCCCGTTGCCGTGTGGGTAGTCTGCCTGTGCCCGGCCCCGTTGCCGTGTGGGTAGTCTGCCTGAGCACGGCCCCATTGCCGTGTGGGTAGTCTGCCTGTGCGCGGCCCCG
This sequence comes from Sylvilagus floridanus, assembly GCA_949820135.1. Lineage (NCBI taxonomy): Eukaryota > Metazoa > Chordata > Mammalia > Lagomorpha > Leporidae > Sylvilagus > Sylvilagus floridanus. The sequence goes on from OX463233.1 coordinate 179,898,219, forward strand.
TTGCCGTGTGGGTAGTCTGCCTGTGCGTGGCCCCGTTGCCGTGTGGGTAGTCTGCCTGTGCGCGGCCCCGTTGCCGTGTGGGTAGTCTGCCTGTGCCCAGCCCCATTGCCGTGTGGGTAGTCTGCCTGTGCCCAGCCCCATTGCCGTGTGGGTAGTCTGCCTGTGCCCGGCCCCATTGCCGTGTGGGTAGTCTGCCTGTGCCCGGCCCCGTTGCGGTGTGGGTAGTCTGCCTGTGCCCGGCCCCATTGCCGTGTGGGTTGTCTGCCTGTGCCCGGCCCCATTGCCGTATGGGTAGTCTGCCTGTGCCCAGCCCCATTGCCGTGTGGGTAGTCTGCCTGTGCGCGGCCCCATTGCCGTGTGGGTAGTCTGCCTGTCTCTCCCGGGTTTGCGGCTCCCCTAGAGGATTGGGGAGACATTCACTGCAGACACCTGGGCCGCTTCACACACCTGCTCCTGAGTAGCCGGGGAAGCTCTGCCCACGCTGGTGACCGCCTGCCTCCCACAGCAGCCCCGGGGGAGGCTGGCCCTGCCTCACAAGGGGTGGTTTCCAGGGAGTCCCTCTCCCAAGGGCGCCTGCCGTGTGGACGGAATGGAAATGTACTGCTCGGCCTGCACCCCAGGGGCTTCCACCTCCCTGTCCGCCGGCCTCGCCCAGTGCAGAGCGCAGGGGAGAGGCTGCAAGGCGACGGCTTCAGGATCCAGCAGACGCAGGCACGGCAGGGCCTCCCCCACCCCCCGACTTCCCGCGAGGCGCCCCCTTTCAGCCTCTGCTTCCTCACAGCCTTCCTGCGACAGGGGCACACCTGCCCCGGGGCATCCTGGCCGCCCGCATTCTGGTTCCCTGCTGTGTGCATCACGCCACGGCGAGAGTCATCAGCCACGGCCACGTCAGACACACCGCGAGCTGTGAATTCCGTTTGTTTCACAGGACCACCGTGGCAGCCGTCCTCTCGCTGCAAATCATCTAGCCAGAAGCAGAATGCAAACGAAATGAGAGGAAACAGCGGAGCGATGGGAAGGAGCCGGGGTTTATATTCTTGAGCCCAGACCGAAGCCACGTGCACACGCACACACACACACACACACACACCTGTTTTGGGTGTGCCAGGCTGAGTTTCACGGCAGCTTTTCAACTACCCTTTTGCACAGCCCCGTTCCCTCTGGCCCTCTCCCTCCTTGCCTGCGTCCCCTGCTGGTGTTTTCAAAGCCCAGGAGCCGCCTGCAGAAGTCGGGCGGTCACCAGTGGGAGGGGGAGGCGCAGGGGGAACGAGAGCTCGAGGGAAACTGAACTCTGCTTCCTCCTAGGGCAGGAAGGGCAAGCTGTCCTAACCGTGTGTGGCCACGCCCAGCCACCGCGTTCTAATGGCCGCTGTGACACTGCCTGTGAGGGCCAGGGAGCTGTGCGGCACTGTGCACCTGTTCTGGCTTTAGGGGAGGACTTGCAGTAAGATCTCAGGACCTGAGGCCCACGGTCTGGGCGGGAGGAGGCGGAGGGCCGGCTGAGTGGGTTTGGCTGGAGGCTGCAACCACCCCCGGGGCCCGCAGGCTCCATGTTTGGCACCCACATACGTCCCACACGGAGCAAACGGCAAATGAAGAAATCAAAGAACGTGAAAGCAGCCGGAGGAAGCACCGGCGAGCACGGGATCTCAGCGCGGGGCTCTCCTGCCTGAGCTGAACGCGGACGCAGAAGCCGTGAAGGAGAAGCGGGACTGATGTGCCCTGTCGAGCCTGGACACTTCTGCGTAGAAAAATAGCGATTCCAGGGGCCGGCGCTGTGGCGTAGCGGGTAAAGCTGCTGCCCGCAGTGCCAGCATCCCATATGGGCACCGGTTTGAGACCTGGCCCTCCACTTCCGATCCAGCTCCCTGCTGTGGCCTGGGAAAGCAGTGGAAGATGGCCCAAGTCCTAGGGCCCCTGCACCCACGTGGGAGACCAGGAAGAAGCTCCTGGCTCCTGGCTTCAGATCGGCGCAGCTCCAGCTGTTGCTGCCATCTGGGGAGTGAACCAGCGGATGGAGATCTCTCTCTCTGTCTCTACCTCTGTCTGTAACTCTGTCTTTCAAATAAATAAATAAATCTTTTAAAAAATAAAAATATCGATTCCAGTTACCAGCAGAACGAGAAGCAGAGCCCCTGACGGGTCCAGCGTCCTCACTCAAGAGTTCTTCAGCCCCACAGAGAGGCTCCGTGGCCGGCGAATCAGACTGCCACGGCAGAGGACCAAGCCCCTCGGCAGACGGCCGCCGTCCAGCCCTGCCCGGCAGCATCCGGGCCCCTGCTGGCAGCCGTACCTCGGGCTCCCCTTGGGAACCCGCACGCCTGGTACTTCCGGCCGGGCCTGCCCCCTCGGCGAGACAACTCCACCAACTTCTCTTTCCAGTAAACACAGGAGACTTTCTGTCTCTTGAATTTGAAAAAAATCCCAACAAAATACAAGCGAGACACATCCCTGCATACACACGTGCCGGAAAGAAAATACAGAGGCCTTTCATGAGCAGAAAAAGTCGAGTTACACCAGCAAATTAGACGTGTCATACAGGAGCGCGTGTGAGTTTCACTTGACCTGAACAGCGGCCAGCTGGCACCGTTCTGGGGAAGGTGGGTGGGGACAAGCGTGCTGGAGGGCCGTCGCTCGTTTGCATCAGCCCTGCACTGGCCTACACTCTGCGTGATTCCCCTGCTAGGAGTTTAGGAATGTGTGCAGAGGGGCTGCCGTGTGCGGTGCCGGCATCCCATATGGGCGCTGGTTCTGTCCCGGCTGCTCCACTTCTGGTCCAGCTCCCTGCTAATGCCCCCGGGAAAGCAGCATCGGATGGCCCAAGTGCTTGGGCCCCTGCCGGCCACAAGGAAGACCCCGAGGAAGCTGCTGCCTCAGCCCTGGCTGGTGTGGTCATCTGGGGAGTGAACCAGCAGATGGAAGATTCCCTCTCTCGCTCTCGCTCTCTCTCTAACTCTGCCTTTCAAATAAATAAATCTTCAAAAAGAAAAAAAAATGTGCAGAGAATTAGCTATGAGATGCTTGTTCAGTGTTGCTCAGTAAAGCCAAAAAGATTGGAAGCGGCAGAAAGACATCCAAGGAAGCCACTGGTGTGATAAATCACGGTGCATGCACACACCGGATACGTCATGATTTTTTTTTGTTTTAAGATCTTATTTATTTGAGAGGTAGAGTTAAAGACAGAGAGAAAGAGGTCTTCCATCCGCTGGTTCACTCCCCAGACAGCAGCAATGGCCAGAGCTGCGCTAATCTGAAGTCAGGAGCTTCTTCCAGGTCTCCCACGTGGGTGCAGGGGCCCAAGCACTTGGGCCATCTTCCACTGTTTTCCCAGGCATAGCCGAGAGCTGGATCAGAAGAGGAGCAACCGGGACTAGAACCGGTGTACATTTGGAATGCCCGAGCTGTAGATGGAGGATTAACCTACTGTGCCACAGTGCTGGCCCCACTTTGGGATTATTCAGATGCTCTTTGTAGCTGTGGCATTGTGAGCTGGAGCGCACTCAGGACACACTGTTGCATCGGGTTCTGCTGCTGTAACAAAGTGTCTCGTGGAGGTGGGCAGCTCCACCCAAAGCCCGGGGAGAGACTGGCTTCTCGGCTCAGAGGCCCTCCAGAGGAAAGCAGGTGCCCGCGGGCTGCAGTCCCCCCCCAGGCCCTCCAGCTGCTGTGCCCGTGGCGGAACCGCAAGCCCTGGGGTGGCTGGCGGAGCGTCCAGCTCCGTGCTGCCTGTCCAGCCTGGCCAGGGGAGAGTCCGCCTGACACCAACTCCCTCTCCTGCAAGTACCCAGTCCCCGCCAGCACAAGGACTCCACGAGGCGCCTCCTGCACGGTCTGCCCGTTCCAGGACCATGGATCTGGGAATTGCAACCACGTGAGCAGACCCTTCCCGGCAGTCCCCGGCGTGGGGCTGGACTGAACATCAGGAGAAGGTGTGCGTGTGTGGAGCGGACCCCAGGAGTGGGTCAGCCTGCTGTCCACCACACCAGATGGTTAAGATTAAAACAAAGCATCTTTCAAAAATAGGGCGTAGGGCGCATAAATCAAAACAGAACAGAAGTCTGAGCAGCAGGGCTAAGGAGGTGGGGCCTGTTCCCCGCCCCCTCCGGCGGGCAGGTCAGGCCTCACTGCGTCACAGGTCCCTGGACGAGGCGGTGAGGACAGCGGTGCCCACAGGTGGGGACTGTGGGGTTCAGGCCCCCGCTAGACAGCGGCATTGTCACGACCGTGTTCTTACAGGAGGTTTGTGAACACCCGAAACAGCAACCGTGCTCATCTCGGGACAGTGGGAGTTTCTGTGTGTTCATCTGCTTATCTGAATTTGTGACACGTGTCTTGCCAATTTAATAAAAATAAAATAGTAGGCGTGGCCTCCGCAGACCACAGGTTGCTCCTGGAAGCAGGTGAAGCTGTGTTTCTCCGTGGTCCGCGCTGGCAGGTGCAGATCGGGGACTCTGGCATGGCTCCTGCCTTCCTGGAGGCTCAGGTCCACGGCTGTCGCCAACGCCAGCTTTGCTCCGCCCGGTCACGGGGACAGCAGCGGGAATCAAAGCCCGGGGTTTTCTGCCAGAAATGCAAAGGCAAGGAGTCCTGCTCGTGGCCGACTTCACGGTGTCCCGAACGCGGCGCGTGCAGCAGCAAATGCTGTCTCCCCGGCCCTGGCACTGGGTCTCCATCCAGCGCTGTTGACGAACGGGGTGGGGGGAAGGAAACACAACCAGGGCACAGACCGCAGCTCCATCTGTAGCCCCCTCTCTCTTTTTAAGATTTATTTACTTGAAAGGCAGAGTTACAGAGAGGCAGAGGCAGAGAGAGGAGAGAGAGGTCCTCCATTTGTGGTTCACTCCCCAGACAGTAGAAACCGCCGGAACTGCGCCGATCCAAAGCCAGGTACCTGGAGCATCTTCTGGGTCTCCCACATGGGTGCAGGAACAAGCATGTGGGCCATCTCCTACTGCTTTCCCAGGCCACAGCAGAGAGCTGGATCGGAAGTGGAGCAGCAGGGACTCAAACCGGCACCCCTACAGCAGGCAGTGGCTTTACCCACGCTGCACCACAGCGCCGGCCCCTCCTCTCTTTTTTAATAATTTATTTTCATTTTATCTGAAACCCCAGAGAGAAAGAGAAAGACACAGAGAAGTCTTCTGTCTGCTGGTTCACACCCCGAATCCTACAACAGCCAGGGCTGCGCCAGGCCGAAGCCGGGAACTTGGTCTGGGTTTCCCAGGCACTTGGGCCACCCCTTGCACGTTTTTGTGCGGGGTGGATCGTTGCGGAGCGAGGTCAGCCCAGGGAGCACACACAGGGGCGGGGGGCACGCCGTGCGCTGCACCAGGGCCTCAAGCCTTGGTGGACGCAAGTGTAGAGTCGTCACCTCCGTCCACCCCTCCCCCGCAGCCCCGGCCAGGCTGTCCCAGGAGAGCAGGTTTCCCTTTGTTCTGTGCGTGGGAGGACCATCAAAGGCCCCATCAGCATGACCTAACACACCATTCCTTGTCATTTACTTCTCGTTTTATGGAGAAGACAAGCGACGAACCCATAAAGCAACAAAGCGGGGCCAGACTCTCCGGAGCCTGCATCGTCCAGGAAATGGGGTGGGGGCCAGCCTCAGCCCAGCAAAGGCGCTTCCTAACCCCGACTCCTGCGCAAGAGACAAGTCAGGACCCCATCCCCCAGGGACAAGAACCTCCCCACAGCACACAGTGGGTGACGACGCTTAACCTAACAGGGATTTCAGTGCCCTTGCGACACAGGACGCTGTCCCATGCAAGACAGGGCACAGGCGTGGGTGGAGGGGAAGGGGCTACCCGCCCGCGGTTACGCAGCAGAGTGGGTGCGCCCGGGGCCCGGGGCCCGGGGCCCGGGGCGGGGGGGGGGGGGGGGCTCGTGCAGCTTTGAAATGGGGAGGGCGTGGTGGCAGGCTGCTCCGTGGCTCTGACAAAGGTGTGTGCAGAGACCCGGGACCCCACTGGTCTCAGCCCATGCGTGGTGCCGTAGGGAAACACCACAGAGCGGGTTGTGTCCACATGGCGGTCTCCTGCACCCACGGGGAGGGGGAGGAGTGCCTGTGGAAGGGCTTTGGCCTGTCCCTGAGGGCAGAGCTCCCCCCCAAAGTCAGCCCGGACCTGGGGGCAGAGCTCCCCGCCCCAAAGTCAACCCGGACTTCAGACTTTGGAGCCTGGAGCCAGCTTCCCCCTTCCCAGTCTTCCATGTCCTCAGGGACGGGGCTGCGGGGGCTGAGGGGACCCTGCACAGGCCGCTCGCCGGGTCCCTGCGTGCAGCTCCCCGAGCAGAGGTGACCGACTTCAGACCTGCTGTCCCGCTTCTCCTCGGAGAACGGCGATTTTATGCAAGGCTTCCCTGGGTGCCAGCTGTGATCCCGTGACCTACCAGGAGAGGCACTGAAGGCCGTGTGACTGTCCAGGGCAGGGCGCTGAGCACTAGGCCGCGGGCTGGGTGTCCGCCTCCCACCTCGGCGCCCAGGGCTGCAGCCGCGGCTCTGTGTCTGATCCAGCTTCCTGCTAACGAGCGCCTTGAGCATCGGCATCGGCAGTGATGGCTCGAGAACTTGCATCTCTGCCACTGGCTCAGGAGAGAGGGAAAGGGCTCCTGGCTTAGCCTGGCCCTCCCTGGCTGCTGTGGGCATCTGGGGAGTGAACCAGAGGATGGAAGACCTCTGTCTCTGGTTTTGACTGTTTGCAATAAATTAACAAAAAGATTGTTAATATATTCTTGTTTAAGGATAAATGAACACACTGTTTTGAGTGCCCCATTTTGCGCTCCCACTTTGCCTGGAATCTGGGTGCAATGGGGGAGGCTTCGGCAGTGATATTGCACCTTGAGGAGATCTTGAGGGCCGGAGCCAGATGCCAAGAAGCTGGGGTTCCGGGTGACCTGGAGCCCCTGGGTGAGACACAGGCTATTTCTGAACTTCTTTATTTCTTCTAAAACACAGGACTACAGACGGAGGTTGTGAAAGTTGAAGGAGCCTTCAGCCATGGTGGCGCCATGGTGGCAAAACGGAGGCTTGGGGCCCATGTTGTGGTGGGGGAGGGCAGCAGCTGCTTAGCGCCCGTCAAACGCAGGGAGGACGGCCTTGGGTCATCGGCTCAGGTTCCTCACCAGACGCCCAGAATCTCACCTCCCCAGGAGAGCGTCCACGCTCACCATGGCGGCTCAGGCTCTAGAAGAGCGCCATGTGGTCTGAGCAGAGCGCATCTCGGGACCAGGCTCAGCCTGCCACAGCTGCCACTGGCCAGCTGGGCTCATGGTCAGTCCTCTGCAGGCTGTGTTGCCCCACCTTGGCAGAATCTGAGCTGCACTTGCTCCCAGCCGGCCCGGGGGGTCCCACAGCCAGGGAGCACGGGGGACCCGGAGCGTCCCAGAGCCAGGGAGCATGGGTGGGAGACCCGGGGCGTCCCACAGCATGGGAGCACGGGGGGCCTGGGGCATCCCACAGCCAGGGAACACGGGGGGGGGGGGACCCGGGGCGTCCCACAGCATGGGAGCACGGGGGACCCGGAGCGTCCCAGAGCCAGGGAGCATGGGTGGGAGACCCGGGGCATCCCACAGCATGGGAGCACGGGGGGCCTGGGGCGTCCCAGAGCCAGGGAACACGGGTGGGGGGCCCGGGGCGTCCCATCTGTGAACTCCGTGCCAGAAACCACTTCTTATCTCCCCCCCCCCCAGGGGTTGTGTCAGACGTGCCGTGCCGGGAACAGGCACCCTGGAGTCACTTTCCCGAGCACTGTGCCACTGTGCGGCTCGCCCCTCCGTGCACCGGTGAGGCCCTCCCACTCCCACAGGTGCACCAGTGCCGCTATTTCCAGGGGCTTCCTTCAGCAAGGGTCAGGCTGCGCGGTGGGCGGCTGCAGGGGAGCTGACACACAAGTAGGACAGGAAGATCCAGGGTCCTGCTGACACACAAGCAGGGGTAGGAAGATCCAGGGTCCTTTTGGGGAGCCACACGGGGGCCAGAAAGCAGAAGGCCTGAAGAAGCTGTGGTCACTGTCCTGGGCTCCTGGCTGGAGGCCAGGCAGCAGGTGGGCCGGAGGAGCGCGCCCAGCCCAGCGCCAGCTCCTGGGTGTGGGGCTCCTGCCACCTGGCCAGCAGCTCAGCCTCCCCGCCCTCCACCTGCCTTCCTGACCTTCCCTAGTGAGAGGAGATGAAGGCCCCCAGTGGGGGTGAAGCGGGGGCACCTGCTCTGGTGTCGGACCCCCTCACCAAATGGTACCTCCGGCTGCTGCAGTCTAGGGCCCAGGACAGCTCCCTGTCCTCCCTGCTGCCAGTGGCCACCTGGTCCCTCCCCACCCCCACTGCCCGGGCCTCACCCACTTCCTTCCTCAGTTACATGCGGTACTCACCCTCGCTCAGCCTGGGGCCCTGAAGTCCCCTGGGGCTGTGGGAGGCGGGGCTCCTGCAGGTGCAGACCGCCCCCCCAACCACAGAATCTCACCTGAGGCCCTGCAAGCCCGGCCCTGGTCCTCAGGGGAGGGGCCCGGAGGTGTAGACCCCATGGGAGTGGATGCGGGCTCCTGCCGCAGCCTGGCCAACCGAGCCCCTGCGGCCCCGCGCGCGCGCGCCTCCCCACGCCCCCTCCCCTCCCCTCGCACCCCCCCTCTCCTCCCAACATCCCCATCCCACTCCCCTTCCCTCCTCTCCCTCCCCACGCCCCTCCCCTCCCCTCTCTACGCCCCTCCCTCCGTATGCCCCCTCCTCACTCCCTTCCCCATTCCTATCCCACTCCCCTCAGCTCTCCTCCCCTCCCCTCCCTGGCCCCGGGCGCCTGCTCTGCGCCCGCAGCTCCCGAACCGGCGGGCGCGGCCTCCGGGAGCGGCGGGCGGGACCGATCCAGCGCCGCCCCCGGCCCCGGTGGCGGCGGCGCGGTCGATGGCCCGGGCGGCGGCGGCAGCAGCGGCATGCGGCTCCTGTTCCTGGCGGCGCTGCGGCGGCACACGGGCAACGCCGTCACGGCTCAGCGCGTCCGGTAGGTGCGGGCCGCGCGGGGCCCAGCATCCCCCGGCCGAGGGCGCGCGGGGGCGCGGGGGCGCGGGGGCGCGGGGCCGGGGCCGGGGCCGCCCCCAGCCGCGCGCGCCAACGGACTGGCCAGGGCGCGGGCCTGCGGGGAGCGCGCGGGCGGCGGCCCGGGGAGAACGGGCTGGGGCCTCGCTGACCACCTGGGCGCAGGTGGAGGCCGCGCACGGCGCTGCGGCAGCTGGTCTCCTGGGCCTGCCCGCGCCGTGGGCGCCCTGGCTGTGGCCCACAAACCGGGGAGGCGGCCTGCCGGGGTGAGGTCATGCAGCAGCCTGGGGACTCCTGGCAGAGGCTCCCACGGGGTCCAACAGCCCTCCTAGGACCTTCGGGCCCCTGTCCCCGCTGCCTCCCGCGTTCCCTGTCGCCTGCTCCCCAGCCTTCCCTTCCCTTCCTTTCGCGACACGCGTTTTCCCGCAATGACCTGCTTTATTTACTTATCTGGGACACGTCCCCAATGGCCACGCAGGCTCCCAGCAGAGGGGGTGCGGGCAGGATGCGGGGGCATCACCTGTGCCTGAGCTTCGGGCTGCCCAGAGCCCTGCCTGCGTCCCCAGCCAACTGCCCTGAGCAGCTGGGGCTCCACTGCTCGGCGGGGTCCCTTACAGATACTGCAGAAAGGGGCCCGAGAGCCGGGATGGTGGCTCTGAGGTCCCCTGGACCCCATCAGGGGTCTCCCAACTCGGAGACCCTCAGGGCCAGGCTGGGGCACATTCCAGGGAGGCCAGGCGCGGAGGAGGTGGGGTCCAAGCACTTGGACCATCTTCTACTGCTTTCCCAGGCACATTAGCAGGGAGCTGGATCCAAAATAGAGCAGCCTGGATTTGAACCTATGCCCAAATGGGATGCCGGCTCTGCAGGTGAAAGCTTAACCCGCTATGTCCCAGTGTGGGCCTCAAACCTGGGCTGTTCATGAGAGATATGGATCTTGCGGAAGGGACAGGAAGGGCGGGTGGGATGGTGGGAGGCGTTTGCCTGCAAGGGTTGAGTGTCATGCCATCTTCGCGATGCAGAGCACTCCAGATCAGCTGTTTGCAGAGAGCGTGTGAGGAGGAAGGAGCGCTCCGGGGGCCTTGGGTAGAGTCTGGAGGCCCCTCCGGTTGTCACCTCTGGAGCTGGGGTGCGGGCATGCAGTGGGTTTAGGCCAGGGATGCTTCTCCACATCCCACAGTGCACAAGGGCAGCCCCAGCAAGACAGAGGGCACATGGCAGGAAGGGGCCAGGCCTCTCCCACCCCTCAGCGATGGCCGGCACCCCTGCAGCAAACGGCAGGCTCCCAGGAGGAAAGCAGGGGGCTCTGACTGGCTCTCAGCTCAGGCCACGTCTCTGGGCCAGGCGAGGGCTGTCTGCAGCTCCCGGAGAGGGTGGCAGGCGTTTTGTGTCTCAGCTGTGGATGGACTGAGTTGCTGTCATCCTAGGGTGCCTGGAGGAGTGGGGTATTGGATCCCCTGAGACTGTAAACTTTCAGCAGAAACTGCTACTCCTCATCGAACTGTCCGTCGAACCAGACGAGCTCCAACAGTGCCCTTCAGAGTTAAACTTTAGCTTGGAGGAGTGAAAAGGCGTGATCAGGGACGTGGAGGACAGGACGTAATTTCACTGTGGAAGAAAAGTACATCGCAAGTCACGGCTGTGAACAGGGCGCAGGTGTCCTGCAGTCAGCCACGGGGCCTCGTGCCGTCGTCCGTGCCGGGCACGCGGAGCAGGAGGCTGCCTCCCAGGAAGCCTCGGGACTCTTTTTTTTCCCTTTTAATTTATTATTCACTTGAAAGAGTTACAGAGAGAAGGGGAGAGTCAAGTGGGTTCACTCCCCAGAAGGCCACAGCAGCCAAGGCTGGGCCAGGCCGAAGCCAGAAGATCAAAGTCCTTGCGTGCAAGCTCAAACAACTCCCCAGGCCTGGCTGAGCCAGGGCACCTGGAGAGCAGCCGCCGCCCTCTCACCCATCTGGGGATGAGAGGAGATGACACAACTTGTCTGCGTTAACCTTGGGTCCTTCTCTCTGCAAATGGGTTGATGATTGGTGGAGCATGCGTGCATCTTTGTTACCTTTAAAGCCAGAGAGAGAGAGAGGGAGAAAGAGAGGGGGAGAGAGAGAGATCGATCTTCCATCTGCTGGTGCACCCCCCGAATGGCTGCACCTGCCAGGCGCCAGGAGCTTTCTCCAGGTCTCCTATGTGGGTGCAGGGGCCCAGGTACTTGGGCCGTCTTCCGCTTCTTTTCCCGGGTCCGCCGGCCGGGAGCTGGACCAGAAGTGGTGCAGCCGGGAATCAAACGGGTGCCCACAAAGGATGCCGGCACTGCAGGCAGTGGCTGTGCCTGAGACGTTGTTCTGAATGGGAGGCGACAACTCCTGGGCTTGAATGTCCTGGCACCAGCGCCTGTGCCCTTTTGCTGATGCATTGTGGGAGCTGCTTTCTCCTTGTAGGATGGCAGATGGAGTGGTTAGCACCCAGGTGCCACATGGGTCCCACAAGCCCACGGGTGCTTCCAGGCGAGGTTTCCTGAGCCCTGCCCTAAATCAGACCGTCAGGGGCTCCTGGTCCCTGAGCTGCAGCTCGAGGGCAGTGTCTGCAGAGCTCCCGCGGGGCTTGGGTGCCGTGGCTGCCATGGGGAGAGGGAGCGGGAGCGGGATCCGGGCTTCCTCAGCCCTGGGGTGAACTCCGAGGGTCAGTTCTGTGTGCAGACAGAAGTGTGGGCATCGGAAGTGCTGCGACTCAGCTGGGTGGAGCCCGGCTGTGTGCGGTGGGAGGAGGCTGTTGTGTTTTGCCCACTCAGGGACGCAGCGTGGGGAGTGTGTGTGGATGGGAAGCGTGACAGGTGTCGGCGTCCCCTGCGCCCTCCCTTCCCTGCCCAGAGGCTCTCGTCCCCAGGCTGGAGCGGGGGAGTCCTCATTTTCCCTTCGTGGGAGGGGGTGTTGCAAGTGAGCCAGGCCCCCTGCAGCACACGTCTGCTGGGCCTCTCCAACGGGCAAAGTGCTGGGCAGGTGCCGGCCAGGCACGGGTGCTCCTGCACATCAGCCCAGAGCTACGAGGAAGAAGGTTCCAGCATTCTAGCTCAGCAAGCAGACGGGAGCAACAGTTCCGCGGAGCCTGGAAGGTTCTAGAATTGTAGTGCAGGAGGCAGGCGTGAGCGCAGATACGGAGCCTGGAAGGTTCTAGAATTGCAGCTCGGTTCCGCGGAGCCTGGAAGGTTCTAGAATTGTAGTGCAGGAGGCAGGCGTGAGCACAGATACAGAGGCTGGAAGGTTCTAGAATTGCAGCTCGGTTCCGCGGAGCCTGGAAGGTTCTAGAATTGTAGTGCAGGAGGCAGGCGTGAGCACAGATACAGAGGCTGGAAGGTTCTAGAATTGCAGCTCGGTTCCGCGGAGCCTGGAAGGTTCTAGAATTGTAGTGCAGGAGGCAGGCGTGAGCCCAGATACAGAGCCTGGAAGGTTCTAGAATTGCAGCACGGCTCCGTGGAGCCTGGAAAGTTCTAGAATTGCAGCCCGGTTCTGCGGAGCCTGGAAGGTTCTAGAATTGCAGCCCTGTTCCGCGGAGCCTGGAAGGTTCTAGAATTGCAGCCCGGTTCTGCGGAGCCTGGAAAGTTCTAGAATTGCAGCCCGGTTCCGCGGAGCCTGGAAGGTTCTAGAATTGTAGTGCAGGAGGCAGGCGTGAGCGCAGATACAGAGCCTGGAAGGTTCTAGAATTGCAGCCCTGTTCCGCGGAGCCTGGAAGGTTCTAGAATTGCAGCTCGGTTCCGCGGAGCCTGGAAGGTTCTAGAATTGTAGTGCAGGAGGCAGGCGTGAGCGCAGATACAGAGCCTGGAAGGTTCTAGAATTGCAGCACGGCTCCGCGGAGCCTGGAAAGTTCTAGAATTGCAGCCCGGTTCTGCGGAGCCTGGAAGGTTCTAGAATTGCAGCCCTGTTCCGCGGAGCCTGGAAGGTTCCGGCATTGTAGTGCAGGAGGCAGCGGTCTGCTCACGGTGTGATGCCATGAGGCGGAGGCCTGTCCGTGTTACTGGGGCGAGGGGGCAGATCTTTCTCTGCCTGGGAAGCTGCCCTGAGAAATAAATTTTCTTCCCCATACAACTTTTTTATAGAGATATAATTCACGATCATAAAGTTCGCCCTTTGAAAGAGCAATGCAGGGATTTTAGTGGATCCATAAAATAGTGCGGCCTCCACCGCCGCGGTAGAAGCAGCCTGCGCCGCGCAGGCCGCCCGCTGTGCCCACCACCCGCCGTGCCCTGCAGCCCCCCAGGGCCGAGCCCGAGGGAGCAGGCACAGCGCACGCTGCTAATGCGTCCGCGGGACCCCTGGAAGCCGGGTCTGTGACGCACACGTGTATCCACACAGACGCGCGATTTTCGCAGTGTACCTTCATACATTGTGTGCAGTAGCATCACACAGGTGTACCCAGGTCTGTGACGCCAACCCGAGGGGACCATAGTGGGCATGACACACACGTGTATCAGCAGACATTCATGTGTTTGTGTGCGGTAGCATCACGCGTGTCTAGGGAAGGCACACACGGGCAGACGGCATGTCCACCCATGTCGGGACTCTGTGAGCCCTGCGGCCGGCAGTCTGTCAGCGCGGTGGTCGCCAGCATCTTTCAGCAGGAAACCTGGGCTAACGTGTGTGCTTTCTCAGCCCTGGTGCCGCGGCTGCCGTGTGGCTGGCGTAGCTCCTGTGCACGTCGGGAAACAGTGGCGTTGCAAGGTTTGCTTCATGCGGGGGTCTGGACGGGACCCCCGTGTCTCTGAGGGAGGCCTGGAATTACTTTGTGCACTACTGAGCTGCCCGGCCCCACGCCCTGGGCGCCCTCCAGCACTGCCCGCCCGAGGGCCAGCGGGCCAGGCCTGCCGGGGCCCTCGCTCTGCTCGCTGGACAGCTGGCCGCGGCTTTCCCTCCCTCTTCCAGTTCAGCTCCCACTGATGTGATCTCGGCACTGATGTGTCTCAGACGCTTCCTGATCTCACTCCGCCTGCTGTGCCACTGCACCTCTGTATTTATTGAAAAAAGAGTGATTTCTTTTAAACATTTTATTTCTTCATTTGAGAGGCAGAGTTACAGACAGAGAAAGGGACAGACAAGGAGAGGTCTTCCATCTGCTGGTTCACTCCCCAGATGGCCTCGACGGTCAGAGCTGGGCCAGACCGAATTCAGGAGCCAGGAGCTTCTTCCGGGTCTCCCACACAGGTGCAGGGGCCCAAGGACTTGGGGTATCCTCCACTGCTTTCCCAGACCATAGCAGAGAGCTGGATTGGAAGAGGAGCAGCCGGGACATGAACCAGCAACCATATGGGACGCCAGTGCCACAGGCGGAAGCTTAGCCCACTGTACCATAGTACCAGTCCCCAGAAAGAGTGATTGCATAACGGTCAAATCTCAAGGGCTAGAATTCCATTAAAAAGGCACAGAGTTGGGGCTGACGCTGTGGTGCAATGGGTCAAGCTATAGCCTGGGACGCCGGCATCCCGAATCAGAGCCTCGGATGGAGTCCCGGCTGCTCCACTTCCCATCCAGCTCCCTGCTAATACACCTGGGAAAGCAGTGGAAGATGGCCCAAGTGCTTGGACCCTACACTCATGTGGGAGACCTGGAAGAGGCTCCTGGCTTCTGCCTGGCCCAGCCCTGGTCATTGCTGCCATTTGGGAGTGAACCAGCAGAAGGAAGATCTGTCTCCCTGTCTCTCCCCCTCTCTGTAACTCTGCCTTTACAAGAGAGAGAGGCACGCACGCTCTGCCGATCACCGAGGCGTTTACAGAGAGGGATCCCAGGGTAATGCAGACTGGTTGCCGTCACTCACCTCGTCCCCAGGTAGGTAAGGGGGTGGCGGCTGCCCTCCGGGGGCCCTCGCTCACTCTTCAGAGTGCAACAGGACCGGCGTCCCCCCGGTCAGCAGACAGGTCCCCGCTCCCCCAGCGGAGGCTGAGCTGCCCAGCAGGTGCGGGCCCGGTCAGGTGAGGCGGCCACAGGCATGCGGGAGTCCAGTCCCCGCATCAGGACCACGCGGGGCACACGGCAGGGGACGCGGTGCCGTTGCTGCAGCTGGCCGTGTTCCGTGTGCTCTTGCGTGCTGTGGTTTGTGCAGATTCTCGGAGGTCAGCCGCGGAGAGCCGAGCTCGGCGGGCAGGCAGGGGAGCGCCGGGCCTGGCGTCAGGGCGAGCCGGGAGGCGCCATGGCAGCGTTCAGCGTGCTGCAGCTTTTGGAGCTGCAGTCTTTCTTGGGTTTCAGTGGAAACGACGCAGAACGGAAGCGGAGGTTTGTGGGCATCGGTGGGACTGGATTTTTCCTTGACCCAGGGTTAGGCTGAGAGCAGCTGCCAGGTGTTTGAGAAATTCACAGGAGCCACACCCACACAGCTGTTCAGATCCGGAAGCTGGTGTCCAGTGCAGATCAAGAACAGCCGGCTCCGGGCCACCCGCCGCCACCCACCGCCGCCCGCCACCGCCTGACTCCCGAGAACGGGCTCTCCCGGACGAATCCGGACTGCATTCCGAATCCGGACTGCATTCCGTCTGTCCACACACCCCTGCGGCCCTCGCCGTCATTCGCCTCTGCTCAGAAGCACGCCGCCGGCGTCTCGTTCTCCCACGATGGATTTCTCAGGCTTAGATGAACGACGGCTGGACGGCCGGCAGACCCCAGTTCTGTTCTGGTGGCCGGAGGCCCCAGGGGTTTGCACAGGAAGTGGGCGTGGGGGTGTGCCTGACCCGTGGTGACGGGATTGGCTGCGAGCTGGGCAAGTGTGTCAACACGACCTTTGGTCCCTGCACCCTCGTGGTTCTCTATTTGCAAAGTGATGTTGCCTCGTTGTGTGCTGGATTTGCACCATGAAAAGGAAAAGCCGTCATCCACCCAGCAGGAGATGGGCCGTGTCTGCACAGCGTCCTTGGTCCCACCAGGAAACCCAAGCCCTGCTCTTTGCTACTGTGATGAAATGCCTGAGGCTGGGGCTGGCACTGTGGCGTAGTAGGTTAAGCCTCCACCTGCGGCACTGGCATCCCGTATGGGCACCGGTTCGAGTCCTGGTTGTCCCACTTCTGATCCAGCTCCCTGCTAATGATCTGGGAAAGCAGGGGAGGACGGCCCAAGTCTTCGGGCCCCTGCACTCACGTGGGAGACCTGGAAGAAGCTCTTGGCTCCTGGCTTTGGAACCACCCAGCTCTGGCCATTGTAGCCGTTTGGGGAGTGAACCAGTGAATGGAACCAAGCTCTCTCTCTCCTCTTCTCTGTAACTCTGCCTCTCAAATAAATAAATAAATCTTTATTTTAAAAAAAAGAAAAGAAAGAAAAAACAGGCTCATTGAGCTGAGGGCCCTGGAGGCCTGAGGGCCCAGGTCAGGTGCGTGGTGGGAGAGCGGGCGTGCACCTGTGTGTGTCTTCCGTCTCCTCTGGGGATTCAAATGCAGGACTCCACGTGAGGATGCAGGTGCTGCTCCCCTGCCGAGGGCCCCACCCGTGAAATCCACACCCTCGGGGCCCCTGGGGGGAGTGCACGCCAGCAGGGCCCTTGGAGCCCTCAGGGGAGCGGACACAGCCATGGCCGTGGGGAGGCGCCGTGCCCTTCGTGGTCTACACTTCTCTCATCTGTCCCTCTCTCTGTTGTCTGACGAAGGGACCACCTGGAGGCCACGGGCCACGTCTGCGTTCTCAGAGATGCCTTTGACTTTGAGAGCCCGGCTGACGTCGCCGACCTCATCACAGCCGAGAACGTGGAGGCGGCGCTGGCGCTCCACCTGTACAGGGGCGGCCGACTGCTGCAAGGTAACGCCCCCCGCCCCCCGCCCCCAGCCAGGTGGTGGCTCAGAAGTGGGAAGAGCACAGCGACCTCCCTGGGCTGTTTCGTCCTGAGCTGTGCAGAGGGTGCAGGTGGACCGGGACGTGCCCTGGCGCTGTTTTCCTGTTAGGAGGAGCATCTGGGACTGGCATTGTGGTGCAGCGGATAAAGCCACCGCCTATGGTGCCGGCAGCCCCTGTGAGCGTTGCTTAGAGTCCCGGCTGCTCCACTTCCAATCCAGCTCCCTGCTGTGGCCTGGGAAAGCAGCAGAGGATGGCCCAAGTCTCTGGGCCCCTGCACCCACGTGGGAGACCTGGATGGAGTTCCTGGCTCTGGGCTTCGTCCTAGCCCGGCCCTAGCCCTGGCCATTTCAGCTATTTGGGGAGTGAACCAGCAGATGGAAGACCTCTCTCCTCTCTCTCTCTCTCTGCATTTCAAATAAATTAATAAATTTTAAAAAGCAAAGTGAACCTTTCTGTCGCCTCCTGGTCTCACTGCCTCGTTTCTCCTCCCTGGAGCGGCCACAGTTGCCGTCTGCTTCCCCCACAAGTATCTCATCCGCGCGGCGTTGGTTATGTTACGGCAGAACAAAGCATCCAGCACTCAGGTGCTCACATCTGAGCACGTGCAGCGTCCAGCAGCACCTGTGGGGTTCGCAGGGCCTCCTGGAGCGGCTAAGCCAGAGCCCTGCTCAGGGCCTCCTGGGGCTGTGGTCACCCCGCCGGGACGGCTGCAGGGGACCCGATGCCCCACCACGCAGCCAGGGGCAGGGGCCCTCGGTACGGCTGACTCCCCCCAGGGAGGTGCCCCGAGAGAGGGAAGCAGGGGCCACGTTGTCTGTTCTGAGCGGCCTTGGCGCTCCCACAGCACTGATTCCTGGGCAGCCCGAGGGCCACACGAGCAGCACTGCTCACTGTGTGTGTCTGTGTGCATGCGTGTGCACACAGAGTGTGACCGCGAGGAGAGCGCCTGCCACCTGCACCCACACACATGTTTGTGTGGCCTCCTTCCCTTCCCCTAAACAAGGACAAAGTGGGAAGGCGTCAAACACGCGTGCTCACTCTAGCTTTTAGCACCCTAACAGCACCCCCGGGAAGCGTGTTCCCCGTGATCCCCCCGTGTCCATGGGGATGGGTGTGAAGCAGCCTGGGGCCTGTGCTGCCCCTCCCAGGTCCTCCCCTGTCCCGCCTGGCAAAGCACGCGTGTGTAAACGGTCACGTGTGTAAACGGACGCATGTGTAAATGGTCACGTGTGTAAACGGACATGATCCTGCCTTGTTTTGGAGATAGCGACAAAGCATTCCGTCGTGTCCTGCACACATGCACGGCGGGTCTTCTGAGCGCATCTGCACCGTGCTGGGGCACAGGCAGAGTCCGAGGCTATCCTAGAGGCTGGACCAACCTCACACCCTCCTGTCACCCAGCAGGAACTCTCAGATCACCACCAGCTGCCGGAGCTGCCCGGGCTGATCGGCGCTCGGCACGGGGAGTTTGGATCGGCGCTCGGCATGGGGAGTTTGGATCATGAGATGCATCATTGCTTTAAAACTGATGTGAGATGTGTTACACACACAATGGAGTTCTACTGTCTACTTCTTTTGTTATTGTTGTTAAAGGTTTATTTATTTATTTGAAAAAGCAGAATAAGAGAGAGACAGAGAGATATTTTTCATTCGCTGGTTCACTCCCCAAGTGGATGCAACAGCTGGGGCTGGGCCAGGCTGAAGCCAGGGGACCGGGACACCATCCGAGTCTCCCACATGGGTACCAGGGGCCCAGGCACTTGATGAGTCATCTGCTGCCTCCCCGGGTACACTGGCAAGAAGCTGGATCAGAAGTGGAGCAGCTGGGATTCGAACTGGCGCTCACGTGGGATGCACTGTGCTGCCTTGCGGGCCCCATTCTGTATATTTCAATACGTGGCTTCGAGATCTTTCCAGATCTGCACAGCTACGTGCACCTTCTCCTTTCGAACTTTGGAGTGGTACAGGTGGATGAACCCTCTTATAAAAGGCCTAGGACCAGACGTGTTTCAGATTCAGAAGTTTCTGGATTTTTGAAATGTTTGCTTACATGTGCGGAGAGAACTTAGGAATGGCATCCCAGGGTAGACACAGGATTTGTTTCTTTCTGTCTTTTTGAAAAAGATTTATTTATTTGAAAGGCAGAGACACGGAGAAGGAGAGAGAGAGAGAATCTTCTCTCCTCTGGTTCACTCCCCCAATAGCCACAACAGCTGGGGCTGAGCCAAGCCAAAGCCAGGAGCCAGGAGCTTCTTCTGGGTCTCCCATGTGGGTTCAGGGATCTAAGCACCTGGACCATCTTCCACTGCTTTCCCAGGCCTAGCAGAGAGCTGGATCAGAAGAGGAGCAGCTGGGACTCGAACTGGCGCCCATATGGGATGCTGGCACTGCAGGCGGCGGCTCTACCCGCTATGCCAGAGCACCAGCCCCAAGTTACCATCTTGACCTCTGTTTCAAGGGAACACAGTCCTTCAGGGTTAGATTTGCTTCCCCTGGGAGCTGTGGGATGCAGCACTCCACGCCCAGGAGGCGGCTGTGTGGCTCCGTCTAACAAGCGCCGGGCACTGAAGCAGCGCCACCCTGGGCAAGTCCGTTTCCTTGTCTCCTGCTCCTCCGGGTCGTCTCCCGTACGCCGGCAGCCCCTGATCCTAGAGATCATCTTCTGTGCAAGCGCAGGCTTGGGTGGCGTAGCCTGTGGAAGCCTTACAGCTGTTGTCAGCGAGGAGCATAGCTGCCACCACGGCGAGCTTCTCCCCTGAACCGACTCAGCACCCAGCTGCCCGCCTGGCTTTGAGTTGAGCGTAATCTGTCATTCGATGGGTGCACCCTAAGTTTAGTTTTTACAGATTTATTTATTTGAAAGGTGGAGCTGCAGAGCAAAAGAGAGACGGAGACAGAGTGAGACAGAGAGATCGTCCATCTGTTAGTTCAGTCCTCAAATGCTGGAGCCAGGAGCCGGGAACTCCATCCAGGTCTTCCACATGGGTGCAGGGGCCCGAGTGCTTGGGCCATCTTCTGCACGGTGCATTAGCAGGGGGCTGGATCCGCAGAGCAGCCAGGACTCGGCACAGCACTTCGGTGTGGGAGGCTGGCGTTGCAAGCGCTGGCTTAACCTGCTGCACCCCACGCGGCCCCTGCACCCTGAGTTTCGCAGGCAGATCTCCGTCGTATCTTTTCTACATCACAGCTGTGCCCCTCCCCCTGACCGGCTCTTGCTTGGAGACGTTGGTGTCGTGCGTGTCGCTCATGGCCCCACCTGGTTCCTGGCTGGCACGGTACCTGCTGCCGTGGCTGAGCCACAGGCTGAATCTGGTGCCGCTTTTCTGTTGGCACCTCCTGGGTCGCCCCCAGCGTCTGTGGCGATGCCGGTGCCGCTGCTCAGGAGAGCCGGTAGAACGGAATAAACCACCAAGCAGCCGGTCTGCGCTCCTCCGGGAGCTTCGGCTTTATGTCCTGGTGGGGGCGGTTCGGCGAGGGGAGCCCCTGCTGAATCCTGCTCCGTGGCTGTCCTGTTGCAGGTCACCAAGTCCCTTTTGGAATCATCTTTGGAGGAACTGATTTGAACGAAGACGCCAACCAGGAGGAGAAGAGCAGAGTCATGGGCCGCGTCCTCCAGGAGGCCAGGTACCGCTCACGGCGACTTCTCCGGGGCCAGACGGGAGGCGTCCATGAGAGGGGGCCGGGGAGCGGCCGGTGCCGTGCGGTGCCCCGACGCCTTCTCTCGCTTGGCTTTGCCAGGCGTGGCGATGCTGCACCTGTCTGCACGGGCAGTCGGTGCAGCGAGCGCGTTTCCGGAAGAGACACAGCGCTGCTGTCTCGGAGCCAGTGACCCAGGCCAGTGCCCGCCTCCTGAGAGCCGGACTGGGGGCTGGTTTGCCGCAGGTCTGCCCGGTCGGCTGTTCTGGGCGTGGCTGCAGCCTCCCCGGGAACGGGCAGCTCCGTGTGCTGTGTGTGGCGTCGCTGCGGGTCTTTAGGACGGGGCATTCGTTGTGGGGGGTGGGGCCGCCACGTGTTTCTAGCCTCGCCGTGGTGCGGGATGGAGCACACGCAGAAAATCAGTCACCCTCCACGCACGGCCTTCCGGAGGGAGAAAAATGAAACCTCTCCATCTGCTTCGTGTCACAAATGTCGTGATGAGAACTGAAGTAATGACACCTGTGACAGGCGTCCACGCTCAAGTGAACCTGGAAGACGGAGACTCACGCGTGACCCCGAGCAAGGCTCTTTCCTGCAGACAGGTTGAGAGGAAATCGGCGGGCTTCCGGGGGTTCCCCAGCAAGGGCAGGGCCCTGTGCCGTGCGCCCCGCCCCCAGGCATCTGTCCACTTGTGTGAGAGCAAGCGCATGCCACCCGGTGTCATTTCAACTCAAGGACAAGGCAGGCAATTGACTGTAGCCCGGGCCGTCACCAGCCACCGATTCCCGTGGCTTGTGGATCACCGTCCCAGGTCCTTCAAGTCTCTGTGACCTGCCCTTCCTGATCCCTGACGGGGACAGGACACCGGAGTCTGCTGTGCTTTGTAGCGTGTCGCCAGGCGTGTGCCCTCAGGACCGGGGGGGAGGGGGCAGTGGGCAGTGGGCAGTGGGCAGTGGGCGGTCACCACCCGCCGGCACCCTGGGTCTTCCGGAGGACTTCACCTCCTGAGGGTGAATGTGGCATTGCGACTGTGGGAGCACACATGTGCGCACGTGTGCATGTGTGTGTGCGTGTGTGCACGTGTGTGCGTGCGGCACAGTGAAGCTCTTTGCGCGCTTGGGGGTTGCCCTGAAAGGGGTCACTGCAGGATTCCTCGGTGTTCTTGCGCTCCCAGCGTGTGTTAGCTTAGGTTTGTGTGGTTTGTGATGCACAGTCTGATACAAGGAAAACAATTCTGCTTACTGGGGATGATGTTGAACGAATCCATCTTAGAGGGTATCATTCGTGCTACTCATTGCATTGTTATGAAAACAAATATCGCTTTATTTGGGGGATTATGGGTGGGTTCAGTGGGCAGGAAGGCTGCCTGAACACAGGTGTCTGTCTGGCACTACCTGGCACACTCTCCCGTGAGACAGAGTGTGGACCTTGACTGGTGTTATAATGAGTGCTTCGATTTTAATCAGATACTTTTAAATAGTCACATTTTGAACACTTTTCAGGTTGTTAAACTTTTTCCTGTGTAGCATAACATTCAAGCTGTTTTGGCATCAGCTTTTTGGCTTATAGGTATTTGGCAATAATAAATATTACAGTTAAAGATCATCCTTAATTTTTTTCGGTGTGAGAGGCAGAGAGAGATCTTCCACTCACTGGTTCACCCCCACATACGGGAGCTGACAGCTCCACCCAGGTCTCCCCGTGCGTGGCCGGGGCTCAGCCACCGAGGCGTCACTGTTGCCGCCCGCGTTCGCCAGCAGGAAGCTGGGCCTGGGACCAGAAACGGGACTGAACCCGGGCCCTCCGATGCGGGATGCAGGTGGCTTAGCCTCCCAGCCACACGCCGCCCCGGGCGCCGCCGTGAGGCCCCCTCTGCCTGGTGGTAAGCCGCGGCCCAGGGCCTGCCCCCTGGCCCCTGCCGCCGGAGCCCTGAAGGGGCCTGGCGAGAAGGTGGGCTTCACTCAGGTTCTTCCTGGTGGCTGCCGCGCCTTCTGCCCCAGGCTCCTTTGGGACAGAGCCTTCCACGTCCCCTCTTCCCTGCCTTCCTTGCCCCGGCCACGCGGGAGCATCTCTCGAAGCCAGGACGCCCGCTCCCTCTCCCGCCGCCTCAGCGCCTGGGCTCCAGGGCTGGGCTCCTGCACTTTGCTCCGTTCCTCACTTGGGGCTGCTGTGTGTGCATCATTCTTTGAAGGTTTATTTATCTACTTATATTTATTCGAGGGAGAGAGAGAAAATCTTCGTCTACTGGCTCACTTTCCAAATCCCCCCATCTAGGGCTGGGCCAGGCTGGAGCTGGGAGCCAGGAGCTCCGTCTGGGTCTCCCACGTGAGCGGCAGGGACCCCAGTGGCTGAGCCATCACGCCGCCTCCCAGGGTGTCGGACACTGGATCAGAAGTGAAGCCAAGACGCCAGCTCTGGCGCGCCGAGGTGGGGGACGGCTGCCCCATTGGAGGTTGGGCTGCTGTAGTAATGCCTGCCGCTCCTATAGACTTCGAGGGACAACTTTCTGGGGCCCGTGCTGTGGCACAGTGGGTTAAAGCCCCAGCCTGCAGTGCCAGCATCCTACATGGGCACCGGTTCCAGTCCTGGCTGCTCCTCTTCCGATCCAGCTCCCTGCTGATGGCCTGGGAAAGCAGCAGAAGATGGCCCAAGTGCTGCCCACGTGGGAGACCTGGAAGGAGCTCCTGGCCCAGCCCTGGCCGTCGCATCCATCTGGGGAGCGAACCAGCAGATGGAAGATTGCTCCCTCCGTCTCTCCATCTCTGTGTAACGCTGACTTTCCAATAAATAAATCTTTGAGAAAAAGAGACAGCTATCTCTGCCTTTGTTTGACCCTTTGTGGATTCGCTCAGCAGATACAAGGGGACTTCAGGACGACCGTGGAAAACGGGAATTGAAGACCCGTGGGATCGGATGTGAGCATTGTGGAGCCCATTGTGAGTGCTCCATGATGCGCGTCTCCCGTGAACTCGCGAGGGCTCCTGGCTTCACGCTTTCCCCACAGAAGAAGCTACTCTCCCAGTCTCGTTTTCCCCGGACTCTTTGAAGCAGCCTCGTGGGGTGCTGGGGACGGAAGTGTGGACGCAGCCGGGTCCCGCGTGCGTGGAGCTGGCGCTGCCGTCGGCTGCCGGGGCACCAAGCACGCTCGCCGGATCAGTGGGTTTCACCCTCTCCAACAGCCGTCCCCAGGGCAGCCGGGAGTGAGTCTGTCAGCGCCGCCCTGGGTCAGGACGTGGGGCGGGGTCTTCCTGCCGTGGCGGGTCCACAGCTGCTCTGCTCCTCTGGGTCCCTGTGGCTTTCTGTCCCGTGGCTACGGGGGTGGCCAGCGTCAGGAAGAATCCCGGTCGTGAGTTCTGGTAGACAGGAGTCACCTGTCAAGGACGGGCCGGGCGCCCTGGCGGAAGACTTCCTGGCTCGGGTGCCTGCGTGGCTGGATTCTGGGGTGGCGCCCCCCGCAGGCCTGCGCAGAGTAGCCCAGGCTGCGTCTGATTCCCCAGGGTGCATTTTGTTTATTTCCGGGGATTCGGTTGCTGGCGTGTTGTGTCGGGTCTGGGGGCAAACGGAGAAGCCCTCATCGCGGAAGCCGGTGGACAGCCCCTGCCCGCCCGGACTTCCTTCTGCATCTCCTGCGTCTGGCACGGGGTTGGTGGAGATGCGCACAGGTGGAACGGCAGGTGTGCCCTGCCCCTCCCCCGCCACAGCTGTCATCCCGCCCAGGTTTCCTGCTCTCAGAGTACAGGTGGGGTGGGAGGAGTGAGGGAAGGAAGAGTTAGGGTCAGAGAGACACAGCCAGGCAGGGAGCGCGAGGAGGGAGGAGCCCATCCTTCCGTCACTCCCAGGGAGGACTGGCCCTTCCAGACTCTGCGTGGGCTCGTCCGTCCTGCAGGCTTGGCCCAGGAGTGGTTTCGTGTTTCCGCTATGCTAGGGAGGAGCCGCTCCACTTGCTCCTTCAAGCAGTACCCAAGTACTTACTCTGTTTCCCCTCGGAGGACCCACGGCCGCCGTGGCTTTCTCCGGTGCTCGATGCTCCCAGGCGCGGCCCCGCAGACGCGAGGAGGTGGTGCCCTTGCCACGTCTGAGCGCCTTCCTCTCTGGAAGCGGCCGTTCCGCACAGGGGCCTGGCTGGGGTCTCCGTTTGCTTACGCTCCTGCCCGACGTCCTGCTGTTGCGTTCTCACGCTGGTCTGGGTCTGGTCTTGCCCTCCCTGTCTTGCACTGCCGCTGTCAGCATTAGCGTGATTGCTACACGTTTGGTGGGTTTGCTGTCTGCCACTGCAGCTCTCCGCTCTTCCACAGTTTCTCTGCGCTTGTTACCCACGATACGTGCAGACCAGCTTACAACGATCTTCTCGAATTCCACCGGAAATCCCTTTGTGTTCGAAATATGATCAAACTTGTGTCTGAATTTGGTAAAAGCCACCCTGCAATGGTACTGGGTCTTCCCGCCTGTGACCATGGTGTACAGTGTCATTGATAGGCACCTGTCAGTCCTCCTGTACCTCATGACAATCACAGTTCTGACATACAGGTTAGCTCCGGAGTCCTTTGTGCACCTGCCGAGGAAGCTACAAATCCTTACCGGTACTGACGTGTAGACGTGGCGCCCGTGTTGATGGGCGGGGGCTCTCACACTGTCAC
This sequence comes from Sylvilagus floridanus, assembly GCA_949820135.1. NCBI lineage: Eukaryota > Metazoa > Chordata > Mammalia > Lagomorpha > Leporidae > Sylvilagus > Sylvilagus floridanus. The sequence continues at coordinate 179,923,306 of OX463233.1, forward strand.
CATACTGAAGTGTCGTCTGGGACGCCCGTCTCCCAGGTGCATCCTGCTCGCCTTCCTGCCTTGACTGTGGAGAGGATGGCCCGCCCTTGCGTGCTCGGCTGGGGTTCACCGAATCCCTGGTCTCTCCCCTGTGTCTGTCTGCCCGTTTCTCTGCCCCTGCCTGGAAGCAACAAGACACACAGGAGGTTCTGAGCTCCATTTGGTTGGCCCCTTGCATACACAGCTCTTTTTTTGGTGTGAGTAGAGATCAAGCCTGATGGCCAGTGACTGCGGGGAATGACGTTGATGGCTCTGTAAATGCAGTGCGGTCCCCCCGTCACCGTCTGTCCCACAGAGCTGTGTCACAGTTAGGTTAACTGAGTCCTGGCCTGATTGTTTCCATTGTTGCTGTTTGTTTCCTAGGTTTGCTGTCGCCTTCACGGAGCTCATGAAGGAAACAGCACAGAGGCAGTGGGTACGTGTTCCTCTCCTGCTCCGTTCTGGCTGTGCTGTGAGACTGTGCAGTCTGGGGGAGGGGAGACGGTGGCTTCTTAGAGCTCACGGCGCTCCCACTGACCGTGCCCATCGTGGCCGCCAGCGTGAGTTATGCTTCCCGGGTGCTGAGTTTTGTGTGTTCGAAGGTACTTTTCAAGCATCACTGGTACGTTGAAGTGATTGGGTGACAAAATAGCCCAACAGCCAAATCCGTCCACGTTTTGTCTGCTTTGCCTTTGCGTCCTCAGACCAAGTGACCTGCAGCTGCCCACGGCCGACACCGCGGCAGCCTCGCGCCCTCAGCAGCCGCCTCGTAAATGGCAGAGGTGGTCCCCTAGGTCGGACGTCCAGCGGAAGGGCTTTGCGAGCCTGCAACGCACTTCACTGGCTGACCTTTGTGTGCACTGGGGCGTAGGGGGCAGGTGGGAGGGGCTGGAGACTCTCCCCGAGTCCCCGGCTGGCACCCGTACAACCAGGAATGGCTGGAGGTCAGTTTCCTCTCCTGTCTGACGAACCTGCCCTGAGCCCATGTCCCCGGCGCTGTCCGTCCTGTGCTCCGCCAGCTCATGGGTTGAGTCCAGCGCCTCCCATCGGCAGGTGTGGTTCCCGCTGGTGGGATCTCACAGGCTACGCCTGCCCATCCTTTATAGAATCTCAGTTTGCAAAATGCAGCACTCGGAGGCTGCTGCCCTGGGACCAGGGCAGGGCGCGGTGGTCTGGGGCTGGCTGTCTTCCTGACGCTCGGAGCACGAGCCCCGTGTGGGACCCCTGGGGCCGCGGGTGCCTCCTTATCCTTCACGTCAGCTGTAGGCCCTGGCGGAGAACGGAGGCGCCACGTCCCAGGGCAGCTCGGTGATTGTTGACCTCGCTGATCGTCGACCTCGGAGCGGGACAGCACGCACAGAGCGCACCGGCTTCTCCTTTACTGTTGCTCATCTAGACCGGGTTTCCCGGAGCGGCACCACGGACCTCGGGCTGTCTCTGGGACCTCTGAGGACCCTCGCGCAGCCAGGCTTAGTCTCCGGGGACGCCGGCGTCTTTTGCCCTCTGCACTCGCTGAGAAGCGGTGGTGAGCGGACACTCCCGGAGCGGGTGCTGCCGGGCTGCCGCTTCTGCTGTTGGTCCCTGGTCACTCACCGCCCCCGGCACAGCCCGTTCCACTTGACCGTGTCCTCGGCACGCCGTGCCAGGCACTCACCTTTCAGGCGCTGGCTCTGCGTGCCTGTTTTTAAAGAGTCTCCGTGCATACGGCACTTGCTCCGCACACTGAGCCCCGCGGACGGCTGTCGTGGGAAGCTGTCTTGTGAAAGGGCCCAGGGGTGACGGCTCAGCCCCGAGGTGGCCTGGCCGCGGACAGCCCCCCTCCGGTCACCCGGACGTGGGCCTCGGCCGGCGTTTTCCTAAAGCTGGGCGGGTGGTGCTGGCAGCGCGTGCTGCCCGTGACACTTCGGAGTCTCAAGCCAGAGCTGGAATTTTGGACAATCAGCCAGAGGCTGTCGCTGGGAAGACGAGGTGCGGACGCCGTCCTGATGAGGTCGCTGGTGGTGTGGACAAATGCGACGTCTTTGATGTCACGTCACCGCCGACTTCCACGTGGGGAGGCCCGATGACTCAGCGAACCAGTCTTTTTAAGTGAAAAACAAAAACACTAAGACAGTGCTGGGTTGACGTTAGTGAACCTCCTCACGTGGCTGAAGCGTGGCTTTCCTGTGTAAAATCTGCCTGGGAAGTGAAGCTGTATGTAGGCTGGAAAAAGGCACAGCACTGCAGGGGCGTGGGTGGTGAGGGGCCTGTGGGGGTGCAGGGGCGTGGGTGGTGAGGGGCCTGTGGGGGTGCAGAGCGTGGGTGGTGAGGGGGCCTATGGGGGTGCAGAGCGTGGATGGTGGGGGGGGCCCTGTGATGGTGCAGAGTGTGGATGGTGGGGGGGCCCTGTGATGGTGCAGAGCGTGGATGGTGAGGGGCCTGTGGGGGTGCAGAGTGTGGGTGGTGAGGGGCCTGTGGGGGTGCAGAGTGTGGATGGTGAGGGGGGAACCTGTGATGGTGCAGAGCGTGGATGGTGGGGGGGCCTGTGGGGGTGCAGAGCGTGGATGGTGAGGGGGCCTGTGGGGGTGCAGAGTGTGGGTGGTGAGGGGGCTGTGAGGGTGCAGAGTGTGGATGGTGAGGGGGCCTGTGGGGGTGCAGAGTGTGGGTGGTGAGGGGGCCTGTGGGGGTGCAGAGTGTGGATGGTGAGGGGCCTGTGGGGGTGCAGACTGTGGGTGGTGAGGGGGCCTGTAGGGGTGCAGAGTGTGGATGGTGAGGGGCCTGTGAGGGTGCAGAGCGTGGATGGTGAGGGGGCCTGTGAGGGTGCAGAGTGTGGATGGTGAGGGGCCTGTGGGGGTGCAGAGTGTGGATGGTGAGGGGCCTGTGGGGGTGCAGAGCGTGGATGGTGAGGGGGGGCCCTGTGGGGGTGCAGAGTGTGGATGGTGAGGGGCCTGTGAGGGTGCAGAGTGTGGGTGGTGGGGGGGCCTATGGGGGTGCAGAGCGTGGATGGTGGGGGGGGCCCTGTGATGGTGCAGAGTGTGGATGGTGGGGGGGCCCTGTGATGGTGCAGAGCGTGGATGGTGAGGGGCCTGTGGGGGTGCAGAGTGTGGATGGTGAGGGGCCTGTGGGGGTGCAGAGCGTGGATGGTGAGGGGGCCTGTGAGGGTGCAGAGTGTGGATGGTGGGGGGGCCCTGTGATGGTGCAGAGCGTGGATGGTGAGGGGCCTGTGGGGGTGCAGAGCGTGGACGGTGGGGGGGCCTGTGGGGGTGCAGAGTGTGGATGGTGAGGGGCCTGTGGGGGTGCAGAGCGTGGATGGTGGGGGGGGCCCTGTGATGGTGCAGAGTGTGGGTGGTGAGGGGCCTGTGAGGGTGCAGAGTGTGGATGGTGGGGGGGCCCTGTGATGGTGCAGAGTGTGGATGGTGAGGGGGCCTGTGGGGGTGCAGAGTGTGGATGGTGAGGGGGCCTGTGGGGGTGCAGAGTGCGGATGGTGAGGGGCCCTGTGAGGGTGCAGAGCGTGGGTGGTGAGGGGGCCTGTGGGGGTGCAGAGTGTGGATGGTGAGGGGGGGCCCTGTGGGGGTGCAGAGTGTGGATGGTGAGGGGGCCTGTGGGGGTGCAGAGCGTGGATGGTGAGGGGGACCTGTGATGGTGCAGAGTGTGGATGGTGGGGGGGGGCCTGTGATGGTGCAGAGCGTGGATGGTGGGGGGGGCCTGTGATGGTGCAGAGCGTGGATGGTGAGGGGGCCTGTGGGGGTGCAGAGCGTGGATGGTGGGGGGGGCCTGTGATGGTGCAGAGCGTGGATGGTGGGGGGGGCCTGTGATGGTGCAGAGCGTGGATGGTGAGGGGGCCTGTGGGGGTGCAGAGCGTGGATGGTGGGGGGGGGCCCTGTGAGGGTGCAGAGCGTGGATGGTGAGGGGCCTGTGGGGGTGCAGAGTGTGGATGGTGAGGGGGAACCTGTGATGGTGCAGAGCGTGGATGGTGGGGGGGCCCTGTGGGGGTGCAGAGTGTGGACGGTGGGGGGGGCCCTGTGATGGTGCAGAGTGTGGATGGTGGGGGGGGCCCTGTGAGGGTGCAGAGTGTGGATGGTGGGGGGGCCCTGTGGGGGTGCAGAGTGTGGATGGTGAGGGGGGGCCCTGTGGGGGTGCAGAGTGTGGATGGTGAGGGGGACCCTGTGGGGGTGCAGAGTGTGGATGGTGAGGGGGGAACCTGTGGGGGTGCAGAGCGTGGATGGTGGGGGGGCCCTGTGGGGGTGCAGAGTGTGGATGGTGAGGGGGGAACCTGTGGGGGTGCAGAGTGTGGACGGTGGGGGGGGCCCTGTGGGGGTGCAGAGTGTGGACGGTGGGGGGGGGCCCTGTGGGGGTGCAGAGTGTGGATGGTGGGGGGGCTGTGAGGGTGCAGAGTGTGGATGGTGAGGGCCCTGTGATGGTGCAGAGTGTGGATGGTGAGGGGGCTGTGAGGGTGCAGAGTGTGGACGGTGGGGGGGGCCCTGTGGGGGTGCAGAGTGTGGATGGTGGGGGGGCCCTGTGGGGGTGCAGAGCGTGGATGGTGGGGGGCCCTGTGGGGGTGCAGAGTGTGGACGGTGGGGGGGGCCCTGTGGTTGTGCAGAGTGTGGATGGTGGGGGGGCCCTGTGGTTGTGCAGAGTGTGGATGGTGGGGGGGCCCTGTGGTTGTGCAGAGTGTGGATGGTGGGGGGGCCCTGTGGTTGTGCAGAGTGTGGATGGCCCGGTGACCCCTGTGGCACTGCAGGTCATTTCAGGGAGCGGCCACCCCTAGTCTTCTTGGCCTCTTGCGATGCTAACTTTCTTACCTTCCTCCCCCTGGGATCGCGTGCAGCTGGAGGGAGTGGCAAGATGGGGCCACGAGCGCATCCCCACTGTGTGCCACCCTCATCCTGGCCAGCCGCCTTTGCTGTGGGAGGAGCCTCTTCCAGATCCATGTTAAAGCTTCGCAGCAGAGCGTTTCTGTCCGGTGCTGGTGTAGGAGCCGGGACAGGAGAGCTGTCAGAGCAGCGTGCGTTTGCTGTCCTGACTTGCGGGCCGGAGCTGGTCGACCTGATGTGAGCTGCGCGTAGTGTGCCTTTCCTGTCTGCTGGTGACTCTCCAGTGCTGTGCGGCTCAATGCTTTCATTTGATTATTGTCGCAATAAAATATGTACAAGTCGTATAACGCATCATTGTTCACCCATATTGTTATTATATGCATTTGTATGGTTATATAACTATGTAATTATTACATAAATTTCAGATGGATTTTTGTAGAGAGACCACTTTTATTTAGGTGTTCTGGAGACTGACACAGCTTCCGAGAGGTTAAATTTTGTTCTTCATTATAGGATTGCCGGTCTGGGCTTTTAATTTTATATCCTCTTTTTTGGAAGGCGGGCTCGGCCGGGGCTGTGCTCTCGTTAATCCTACCCAGTTACTGTCCAGCCGGCATTGACGTTCCGTCTCAAAGCTCAGCGAGATTCACGGCGCTTGCTTCTTGTTGTTTTTCTGGTTGCAAAGGGAGAATCCACGTGTGCGCAGGGTCTGTGGAGCTGGGTGGGATTTTGAGCATAAAATCTAGTCTGAGACCTGTGATTTCTCAAACTTCACTTACGGTAATCGAGGGAACACACAAAGACACATATATACACATAGACACATAGACACACATACACACATAGACACACACATATAGACACACATGCAGACACACATAGACACACATACACACATTGACACATACACACATACACACATAGACACACACAGACACACACACAGACACACATACACACATACACACACACATATAGACACACATGCAGACACACATAGACACACATACACACATTGACACATACACACATAGACACACATACACACATAGACACACACAGACACACACAGACACACAGACACACATACACACATACACATAGACACACACACACATAGACACACACACATAGACACACATACACACATAGACACACACACATGCAGACACACATAGACACACATACACATATACACACATACACATACACACATAGACACACATACACACAGACACACACGCATAGACACACAGACACACATAGACACACATACACACACACACACAGACACACACTGACACGCATTCTCAGTGCCACTGCGTCGCCTCTGAGCTCCTCACCGCTCCCTCTAACTGCGAGGTCCCGGCTTCGTGTCTCTTTGCAAATCGCCGAGGCAGCAGCCAGAGCCAGCACCGGTTACGGCTGCCCCCACCGCGGGGCGAGTGTGACGTCTCGCCGTGTCGCCATCATCTCTGGGGTCCCCGGTGCACGCGCTGGCCCTGCCACCAGCCCCACGCGGGAGACCCCAGGGCCGATCGTGTCTGAGGAAGCTCGCGGGTGTTCACAGCGTTGACTGAGGTCGGCACTCCTCCAAGACTTCCTGATGGAACTGAAAATGTTCTGTAGGTTTGTTCCCCCGCGCAAGGTCCCTGGGAATGGAGAAGTTTCCAATTGGCTCAAAGGATGGAAAATCCCAGGGCGCGCATCCTGAGTTTACCCCGGACGTGACCTGGGGCTCGAGCGTGTGGCACGACCCCGGATGCGGGTTGTGACTCACAGCCAGGGAGGGCTCCAGGCTCCTCCGGGTAACACCGGCCGCAGTTCCGAGTTGCTTACCCGCAGGTTCGGCGGCTCAGGCGTCTTCTCCGGGACCTCCCTGCCTCTCTCCTGCTCCGGGAGTCGCCGCAGCAGAGGGAGGGGCCACACGCGTGTCCTTGCTGGTGCCCCGGTCCCGGGTGGTTTCTCTTCCCTCGCTCCTGCCTGCTCCACGTTGGGACTGATGGGACAAGGTCCCAGTGTGCTGTCTCCCCCGCTCACCTCCCCGTGCGTGTCCTCTCTCGTTCCTACGCCTTGGTCTGGTTCAGTCGCAGGAGGCAGTGGAAGGCGTGTTACACTCAACACAGATTTCCTCCTTTCTTTGCCTGACGTCAGATTTCTAAGGGAAAAGCGTGGAGGGAACAGAAGCGCTGACGAGTGCTCAACTTCTACGTGCATTGCGACACAGATGCATCTTGGGAACTTTGTATGTGCGGGTCGTGAGTTCTTTTAAGCAATTAGTGATTTTAAATAGATTTATTTGTTTGAAACAGAGAGAGAGAGAGAGAGAGAGAGGGAGAGAGGGATGGAGGGATGGAGGGAAAGAGAGAGAGAGGGAGAGAGGGATGGAGGGAGGGAAGGAAAGTGAGAGAGAGAGAGAGAGAGAGAGAGAGAGAGACAGATGGAGGGAGGGAGAGAGAGAGAGAGAGAGAGAGAGAGAGAGAGAGAGAGAGAGAGAATCTTCCATCTGCTGGTTCACTTCTCAGATGCCTGCAACAGTCGAGCCTGGGCCAGGCTGAAGCCAGCAGCCAGGAAGTCCACCTGAGTCTCCCATACGGACAGCGGGGGCCCACGTCCTTGGGCTGTTGTCGGCTGCTTCCCAGGCTCATGAGCAGGGAGCTGGATCCACAGCAGAGCAGCCAGGACTGGAACGGCTGAGCTGTCACTCTGAGAAGGGATGCAGGCTCCCCTAGTGGAGGCTTAACAGGTGCACCACAGCACCCACTCCCAGGTTGTAATTATGCTAATAGTACTTTTGACGAAGCCACATCAGAATTTGCGTTGTAATTTCAAAGTAAAAATTACTACGCGTTTGCCACCCATAGAGCATCGAGTTGTGTGTATCTTTTGAAAATAACATTTACTGTGGTTTCCGTGTGTAAGAAGCTGCTTCTGGGAGGCTGGCCCTTGTGTTCTGTCAGCCAAAGGACAGGGGGACGTTTTGTTCTGCTGTGGGCTATTGCACGCTGAGAAGGCATCAGCTGTCGCCGCATCTGTTATAAACCGCACCTGCTTATCGGTGTCTATGCAAGACGGCAGGGCCGGGTGCGCCTCCTGCTCCCCGTACGTTGGCTGTGCCTTGGCAGGGCTGAACATGTAAGCCGTGGTTTCTGATAGACCTCACAGATGGGACTCTTCCCCGTGCCCTGCATAGCGTGCACCCCGTCTTCTGTGACACGTGTCCACGAGCTCGTCCATCGAGGACGTTGACTCAGTTATTTCAGGCAAATGAAGCAACAATAAATACTGAGCAAAGAAAGCTAATTTGGATTGTAACATTTTAATACAGAACATGCTTTTCAAAACCAATGTGAGCCACTTGGCTTCTGCCAGATTTCCTTCGGTACAATGATTAAACTCCGTCCAGATTTCTTTTACACTATCATTCTGTTTGCCTCTTGCTTGGATTAGCTCTCAAAATACCATGTACGAGGCGTCTCACAAGTCTCCCCAGGACCCGCTGCTCCTGTTTCAAGTTCCCAACAGACTGTAGAGACTTGATGCATGAAGATGTCCAAGCGCCACCCTGAGAAGTCACAGGTCAGCCCTCTGCCGCCGAGTGAAGGCCTCCGCTCAAGGACTTTTCTTGACAGGCGTTTGGAGTTCCGGAGTTGCTAATTGCAAAGCACATTTCTGAGGGAAATCGTCGTCAGCCGGCAGCGCAGAGTCTGGAAGCCGGCGAGGGAGGCTCGCGAGTGCCAGGCTTGGAGGCTGAGGTCCCACTGCTTAAAGGCACAGCGTGGCGCCCAGGGAAGACGGAGTCTGGCACAGGCCACCGCGGGAGCTGCTTCTCCCCACAGCTGCCCACCCAGCCGGCGAGGGGCTGCGTCTCCCACTTCCCGTGGGCCGTCTGCCCCCTGGCAAAGCTGCTTCATCCGCGGCGTGCTTCTCAACACGTGAAGCTGATGGGAAGACCAAGGCCACCGTGCAGCAGCGTGCCCCACACAGGGTCCCGGCCACGTGGCCTTGAGGGCCCCGCCGTGCCCGGCTGTGCGGGTTTACAAGGAGGACAGAGCTGGCGTTCCCGTGGCCTCCGAGTAGTTCTCCAGCCCACTGATTTCAGGCACTGCTCTGGGCCCTGTGGGTCCATGATGCACGGGGCTTGCTCAGAACTGTGTGTGCTGCCGTGAAACGCCGTCGGCCTCGCCCTGCGGCCACTTCACTGTGGAGCGCTCCCTCTGCCCCCTCTCCCCCGCCTCTGTCTGGGCTGCAACTCATAGGCCTTTCTGCCGCGGGTCTGAAGTGGCTCCCATTGCTCTCCAGCAAAGCCCCAGGGGGACAGCAGGTGTGCGTGTGGGTGCAGACAGCCAGCGCCGCCGGCCCTTCCCAGCCCTGGTCACGGTGCACACTGTGCCCTTGGCAGAGTCTGCCCGAGCCTCCTTCCGGTTTCCCGATGTAGTGGGTCCTCTCCTCTACTTCCTCCCCCCCCCCCCCCCACCGCTCCAGGATGCGTGTGCACCGAGCACATTTCTGGAAGTGTCCCCTCCTGTCTGGGCTGTGAGCACCTTCTCTGCTGATGTCCTAACCGCGCAGCTGGGTGATGCCCTCACACCGCGTTCTGCTGCGTGCTTCTTGCTAGAGCCACACGTGCCCACAGAGCAGCTGTGTGTGTGGGGGTGGGATGGAGGTGTCTGGAGCCACGTGTGTGTGTGTGTGTGTGTGTGTGTGTAGGGTGTCTAGAGCCACACGTGCCCACAGAGCAGCCAGCCTGTTAGCAGCTGTGTGTGTGGGGTGGGATGGAGGTGTCTAGAGCCATGCATGTATGTGTGTGTGTGTGTATGTAGGGTGTCTAGAACCACACGTGTCCATAGAGCAGCCAGCCTGTTAGCAGCTATGTGTGTGGGGGGGTGGGATGGGGAGTGTCTAGAGCCACGTGTGTGTGTGTGTGTGTGTGTGTAGCGTGTCTAGACTCACGTGTGCCCACAGAGCAGGGAGCCTGTTAGCAGCTGTGTGTGTGTATGGGTGGGAGTGTCAGAGCCACGTGTGTGTGTGTGTGTGTGTAGCGTGTCTAGACTCACGTGTGCCCACAGAGCAGGGAGCCTGTTAGCAGCTGTGTGCGTGGGGGGGGTGTCTAGAGCCACGTGTGTGTGTGTGTGTGTGTGTGTGTGTAGGGTGTCTAGAACCACGCGTGCCCACAGAGCAGCCAGCCTGTTAGCAGCTGTGGGGGGGGGTGTCAGAGCCACGTGTGTGTGTGTGTGTGTGTGTGTGTGTGTAGCGTGTCTAGACTCACGTGTGCCCACAGAGCAGGGAGCCTGTTAGCAGCTGTGTGTGTGTGGGGGGGTGTCTAGAGCCACGTGTGTGTGTGTGTAGGGTGTCTAGAACCACGCGTGCCCACAGAGCAGCCAGCCTGTTAGCAGCTGTGGGGGGGGTCAGAGCCGCTCTCTAAGAGGGTTTGACGACCCCCACTTCATTTCTAAATCATAATGGACCATGGCTCTGACTGTGTTTCGTTTTTTCTCCTTTCTCCTTTCCTTTCAAAAGCCGCACGCGAAGGGTAAGATCTACGTCCAGAGTCAAGGTACGAACTCTAAAACGCACGTGTGCAGGTGATTGAAGGCTGCGTCTTTCCCTGGAGAGTCCGAGCTAAGGGACGAGATGATACGGTTTCTGTTTATGGATCAATAATTAGCGAAAGGGACGCTGGCTTTCCTGAGATGCGCAGGAGACGCCCTAATGTGCAGACCGCTGCGCACTCCCCACCGGCAGGGGCGTGGTGAGCTCGCCAGTGCAGGGTTCCACAGAGCAACACCCAAGGCCCAGCGGGTCCAAGTTCAGTTGACCCAGGACCTGGGGAGGCTGCCCTTCGCCCTCTGGCTCCACCCCTTCCTGCTCCAGTGCTGGCGCCTGGCTCCTCGCCAGAGTCCTGAGAGCTACACACACCTGTAAGCCACCGTCTACACAGCAGGGATTCAGGGGACAGAAGACCCAGTGTCTACACAGCAGGGATTCAGGGGACAGAAGACCACCTGTCTACACAGCAGGGATACAGGAGACAGAAGACCCACCTGTCTACACAGCAAGGGTACAGGAGACAGAAGACCCACTTGTCTACACAGCAGGGATACAGGGGACAGAAGACCCACCTGTCTACACAGCAAGGATACAGGGGACAGAAGACCCATCTGTCTACACAGCAGGGATACAGGGGACAGAAGACCCAGTGTCTACACAGCAGGGATACAGGGGATAGAAGACCCAGTGTCTACACAGCAGGGATACAGGGGACAGAAGACCCAGTGTCTACACAGCAGGGATACATGGGACAGAAGACCCAGTGTCTACACAGCAGGGATACAGGGAACAGAAGTGTGAGCACGTGGCCCACTGAGGCCCCCGTGGCCGGGCGGCGTGGTGCTTCCCTGGGACTTAGCATGTGGCCCACTGAGGCCCCCGTGGCCGGGTGACGTTTGTCGTGGTAAACGTGTAGTGGCCGTAGTGATCTGTATGAACAGAACTGTCTTTCAAAGCCCGGGTTGTCAGAAGGTGTGTGCCGACCCGGGTGGTGTCAGGGCAGGCAGGGCCTGGAGCCCCCTTCCCTCCGCCGTGGCCTGGCCTGCAGCCTGCTCTACACAGCAGGTGGGCGTGGACGCAGCCGGCTGCCCGCGCACTGTGCCCTGTGGCACGCCCATTGAGCTCGTGGCGCCTGGGCTTCCAGGAGCCCAGCAGGTCTTGAACGGTCCCTGGGCGTGTGGGGAGGCACCTGCGCGGAGCCAGAGCCCGGGCGGGCACTGCACCAGCGGCTGTTGTGCGGGGAGCCCAGAGGCAGGTTTCGGGGTGCTCAGATGACGGGTTTCCGTTCTGTAAGCTTTCAAACTCTTCCTCTCACCAAGCGTTTCCGAGTCTTCGCCTCTCACGCTGTCCCCCTTTGTCAGGAAGGTTTAAAGGCAGCGAGGCTGTGTTGGGAAGGGGCGCAGACCGAGGGAGGCCGCGCCTGGCCTGGGAGGGCCGGGGTGTTAAGCGAAGGTCTAGTTTTCAGGAGGGCTGCCAGAGGGGGTGGGGCCGTGGCAGGGTCCTGGGGCTTACATGCCTTTCTAAGGCTCTCACAGTCTGCGGGACCCAGAGGCTCGATCCAGTAGTGGACCGAGGGGCGGGTGGATCTGTCTCCTGTCTCATCAGGAACCCGAGGGCTCCCAGGAAAGCCCTGGGTGGGGCGGGGGCGGGGCGGGCAGTGCCTGGGCCTTCAGCAAGGCCCTGAGGGCTCTGGGAGGTGCCCCGGCGCAGGAGGGCGGTGGTGTTTCTCAGCCTCAGCCGAGTGAGCTTCTCCTTGTCTTTCCTCCGGCCCAGGCATCACCACGACACCCAACGCCGCCTTTAACTGGAGTGCCTTCCTTCAGTGTGCAGGTGAGCTCTGAGCGCTGGCACGCACCTGGCGCCACGCGGCGCCGTGGGAGGGGCTGGGGGGCAGAACAAGAGGAGGGAGCAGCGGGACCTGGGGCGCCGCCAGGCCAGGTGGGGAGACCGAGCCTCCTCTCCCATCTGTGGCCTCCTACCCCTACCCCTACCCCTACCCCTACCCCAACCCTAACCCTAACCCTAACCCTAACCCTAACCCTACCCCTAGCCATAGCTCTAACCCTAACCCGAACCCGAACCCTAACCCTCACCCTGACCCTGACCCTGACCCTGACCCTAACCCTACCCTAACCCTAACACTAACCCTAACCCTAACCCGGACGGCGGGCAGAGGGGCAGCTGGCCCTGTCTGTGCACAGCACATCCTGGTGCAGTTTTAGTGTCGCTCCGTGTGTCGTCTTTTCTTTCTTTCCGCTTTTCTTTCACTGGAGGGGCAGTGAGAGGGAGGGTGGGCCGGGAGAGATCCCATCTGCTGATTCACTCTGCAAACGCTGGCGATGTTTAGCTGGGCCAGGCTGAGACCAGGAGCTGGGAACTCAATCGGGATCTCCCACGTGGGTGGCAGGGACCCAACCATAGCCATCGCTGCTGCCTCCTGGGGGCGGGGCACTAGCAGGAGGCCGGAGTCAGGAGCTGCAGCCAGGCGCCCGGACGTGGGGTGGAGGTGCCCAAGCCAGCAGGTGAACAGGTGAACAGGTGGGCCAGGCGCCCACCCTAGACATTTGTCTTTTTTTTTTAAGAACTTTTTTTTTTTTTACAGGCAGAGTTAGACAGTGAGAGAGAGACAGAGAGAAAGGTCTTCCTTCTGTTGGTTCACCCCCCCCAAATGGCCGCTGCGGCCGGCGAACTATGCCGATCCGAAGCCAGGAGCCAAGTGCTGGTCTCCCATGGGGTGCAGGTCCCAAGCACTTGGGCCATCCTCCACTGCCTTTCCGGGCCACAGCAGAGAGCTGGACTGGAAGAGGAGCAACCGGGACAGAATCCGGTGCCCCGACCTGGACTAGAACCTGGGGTGCCGGCACCGCAGGCAAAGGATTAGCCTAGTGAGCCGTGGCACCGGCCAACATTTGTCTTTTAAGAATAACAAACTCATGGGTTCACTTTATTTTATGTTACAAATTACCTAATACACAGCCACTATAGAAAAATGAGAAAATATAGATCAGGAAAATTTAAAAAATGGAAATCCCTTGAAATCTCAGCACTGAATGGAACTGACGTCATCTTTCTCAACGCTTACGTACACAAGGGTCTTCCAGAAAGTCCCAGGGAAATGCATAATGTGATAGAACCGCATGGATTTAAATTTTTATATTAAAATAAACTTACAATTCTATTGTCCAGGTGTATCAATGGTTTTAAAATACAAAAATCAAACTGTACTACTGTTCTAGCCTGATTTATTTATTATATCAGTAAGAACAAGGCTAAGTCATCTCTTCTAAGCTTCTGATCCAGCTCCCTGCTGTGGCCTGGGAAAGCAGCGGAGAACGGCCCCAGGGCTTGACCCCTCACCCACTGGAGACCTGGAAGAAGCTCCTGGCTCCTGGCTTCAGGTGGTCCATCTGTAGCTTTTATGGCCATCTGGGGAGTGAACCAGCAGGTGGAAGACCTCTCTCTCTCTGTCTCTCTCTGTAACTCTGCCTCTCAAATAAGTACATCTTTAAAAACGAACACTGAAAGAATCTAAACGGAGGTTTACATGCGGTGAAATGTAAGTCCCGGGTGGTGAGCGCGTGGATCCAGGTGCAGCCACGCGACAGCCCCCCTGATCAGGACGGAGACTCCCCGCAGCTCGGGGCACCCCCTTGCCCCTTCTGAGCCTGATTCCTGTCTGTCTCCTCTTCTGGTTTCTGTTGTCGCGGGCGGCTTTCCCTGCTCACGGCCCGGTCTAGGTGGGCTCACTCCAGCCGTCCTGAGATGCCCCCTACTGCAGTGTCACCTGTGGCTCTCTCCCGCTGAGCGGCGTCTCGCTTTCTGGGTCTCCCACACCATGCTTATCCATTCTCCTCCCTGTGGACTTCTGGGTTGTCTTCGTGAGAAGCGATCAAAATTCATTTATTTTTCTGTATGAATACTTTTTTTTCCATCATTTACTGAAAATAAGCAAGCACAAATGGACCTGACCTGTCGCCTTGTGGGACAGCTCGATTCCTGTGCCACGCAGATCCGCAGTGACGCGAGCGCCGGGACCCCAGGCGTGTGTTCTCGGAGTCTCGGGCACAGCGTTCTGTGTCGGGTTACGCGTTTTCGTCACCGTGCTCCTGAGCTTGCCAGCGCGGCCCCTGGACAGGTGGCGTCAGTGCCCATTCCCCCAGCTGGCCTTCCTGCCTGTGCTGGAGCTGCGAGGGTCTCGCCAGCATTTTCCTGGTGTGGCCTGACAGCGCGTAGCCATGCAGTTTGGGCAAAATCCGACTGTGCCGCGTCTCTAAACGCAGGAGATGTGGCGGTGCACAAATGAGGCCCACAGCCGCGTGCTGGCCGGGGTGACGGCTCCCTGGCGGCTGTCCAGCCCCGTGGTCATGGGGAAGGCGCCAGAGCAGCTAACCCGGCTGCGCGGGTGCAGACTGCGGCTAAGACTGCTCGTGTTGTAGCCTGAGAAGCTTCCGGGGATCCGGGAGAAGCTGCCATTGGCGCTCTTTCCGGAAACGTACAGGGAGGGACTAAGAGCAAACTCAATGCCCTTCCCTGGTGCAGGCCCCCCCCCCCCCCGATTTCCCCTCCAGAAACTTCAGCCAGAACCTCAGCCGCCCACGGATTTGCGTTGGGCTCCCCCGGGAAGAAGGATCTCCGTGTGTTTTACTAGAAATACTTTTCTGCAGCGTGCTCATCCATCTCGGCGCCAGCAGCGCCGTGGTCGCAGCGTTACGGATGGGCCGGCGCCGTCCCAGCCCTTCATCACATCCGGACGGGTGTGCGTTTCTCGCCAGCGGGCCCGTTTTAAATGCCTGCTGTGAGGTCGCTTCATCTCCAGTGTATCCCGGGATGCAACTGTGGGGCACCTAAGTCATCATTCCTGGAGAAGGATTTGTCATCCACTGCCGGCCTCCCAGGCGTTGATTGCTGGTCCTGCTCGCGGGTGGTTAACAGAACGGCCGCGGGATCTTACACACTCCTTAGACAGCGACTCCCCTGCGCCCCCCTCGGCTGCGGTCGAATCCGCACATGTGCAATGAGGAGCTGCAGATGTGTGCAGACACGGGGCGTGGGCACTGGGGGTGGGGTGCCGGGGGTGTGGGCACCAGGGGTGGGTGCTGGCTGCTGACGGGGCCGGATCCCGGCTCACGCACAGCTGGGGGGTTGATCTGCGTCTCTTCTGCCTTGTGCCACACTCATCTCCGGCAAACTTCAGGCCCTGGGGATGGCCTGCCCTCATCATGCCCACTCTGTCTCACCGAGGCCTCTGGAGGACCAGGAGCCTGTGACTCATCGGTCACTTCCGCTGCGGCCTCAGCAGTGAGAGCAGGAGACCCAGGGCCTTGCCACGTCCCGCGCTGACCGCTGCCTTCTACAGTCTTACAAATGCTCACCCGGAAATGAGGGGGTGGGCGGGGGGGCTCACCCGACGGCACCATGAACAGCCGGGTAGTAGATGATCAGCAGGTTCCCAGGATGCTTCTTAAAGGTCAGAGGTCAAGTTCACGCTGCATTCTCCTCTTGCACAGGGCACAGGTTTTTGGACGCTGTACAGTCATAGCTGTAAACCCTCGCTGACGGCCTGCTGAGTTCCCTACTTCAAAACATGAAGTCAGTTTCATGCCAGGCCGATTCCCCGTTCGAACAGATGGATGGGAAGGAACAATGCCAGAAGCGGGTGAAAGGCGGAGAGGGGCAGCGCTGTCATGTGCCGGGCGACACGGCTGATGCCACGTGGAAGGGGTGGGAGGCGGAAGGTGTGGGTGCAGGCTCCGAGCAAGCGGCCGGCCCTGAGGTTGGCGCTGCATTGCTGGGTGCTTCTCCAAGGTCGGTGCCATACAGCGTCCCACGGTTTTTGCTTTGAGATGCCAGTGACCAAACCCGCCTCACAGGCGCTCAAACCCCAGACTCCGGAAGCTTACGCGGGCCTCTCCTGCCTGTTCACCTTTCTCCATTTCATCTCAATGGCCCATTTGTTTAACCCTCTCGGAAAACCCTACTGTGCACCCACATGGAGACTCTCCCAGGGCTGCCCCGGCTACGCCTGTGCAAACTCACCGACTGTCTAGGGAAGCCGCGTGTTGCCGGCTGCCTTCCTGCACAACCCCAAAAGCAGGGCTTGTTTTTAGCTAAAACAGCGTCTCACTTGCTCTGCTGACATCCTGAAATTCTCTCCTCGTGACGTGACGTGAACGACACGACAGGAGCCGCTGGGGTAGAAGTGGGCGGCGGGCAGGGGCGCCTGGGGGCGGGTGGGGCTTCGAGGAGCTCGCCTGGGGAGCAGCCCCGGGAGCTGCACGGTGACACCGCACACGCTGCCTTGGCGGCAAAGGTGCCCCTCTCCAGGAACAGTAACTGGGGGGCACGGGGGGCGTGCGTTTGAACGAGGAGTCCGACAGACTGTGTGACCTGCGTACTGGGGGATTGGCAGCGTGAATACGTGTTGAGTTAAAGCCAGGACACAAAACTCTAAAATTAGCAGGTGCCTGCCTCGCCGCCAGGCCTCAGCAGGCCGGTCTGTGCTGGCTCCTTTTTAAAACCAGAGCCTGGTGGACACAACGCGTTTCCTCGGGGCTGTCGGGAGCTGCCGGGAGCCCCAAATCGCATTGCCCAGGGTTGGCGCTTCAGAGTGACGGGCTTGAGCCTGGCTGGTGTGATCCGGGTGTTCCCGCCGGTGTCTGCATTTCCTTGAACACGGTGCTTCTGGTGTGGCCAGTGCACGGCCACCGCTGTGTCCAGGTGCTGCCTCTGCAGGTCATGAGACGACCCAGGACCCCGGCGGCGTCCAGCCCTGCACCCCACCCCGCTCGGCCAGCGTCCTACGTCAGCCCTCCACCCCACCCCGTTCGGCCAGCGTCCTACGTCAGCCCTCCACCCCACCCCGCTCGGCCAGCGTCCTACGTCAGCCCTGCACCCCACCCCTCTCGGTCAGCATCCTAAGTCAGCCCTCCACCCCACCCCTCTCGGTCAGCATCCTAAGTCAGCCCTCCACCCCACCCCGCTCGGCCAGTGTCCTACGTCAGCCCTCCACCCCACCCCTCTCGGTCAGCATCCTACGTCAGCCCTCCACCCCACCCCGCTCGGTCAGCGTCCTACGTCAGCCCTCCACCCCACCCCGCTCGGCCAGCGTCCTACGTCAGCCCTCCACCCCACCCCTCTTGGTCAGCATCCTAAGTCTGAGACCCAGGACCCAGGCGGCGTCCAGCCCTCCACCCCACCCCTCTCGGTCAGCATCCTACGTCAGCCCTGCACCCCACCCCGCTCGGCCAGCGTCCTAAGTCAGCAACCCACGTCCCGTCATCGGCAGCCAACCCCAGAAGATGAAGAGGCACCGGGCACAGAGTCCAGGGCCACCCTGGCTCCCGCTGGGGTCTTCTAGGTCAGGATTCTCACCCGCAACTGAGCGTGTTGGTGCTGAGCACTTTAGACTCGGAGGGGCCAGCGTTTGGCACAGTGGCTGGGCCTGCACGGACACCCTCACCTTGCATCAGACGGCCTGGGTTTGAGTCCCAGCTCTGCTTCTATCCCAGCGTCCTGCGGTGCACCCCCGGAGGGCAGCAGGTTGCTGGGTGGAGCTCCTGGCTCCTGACTTCAGCCTGGCCCAGGCCCGGTTGTCGCAGGCATTTGGGGAATGGACCAGCAGATGGGAGTCCTGTCAGATTCTCTCTCTCTCTATCTCTAATAACGACCCAAGGGATATTTTCCCTAGCTGGGGCGCCATGTTCTCTCCGCCCTCTGGCTCCTATTTTGTCGGACCCCGGCCTCCTCCGCTCAGGGCAGCAGAGGCAGATGCTGGCCAGCAGAGCGCAGGTCCACGGCCGGGACGGGAGTGGCTTCAGAGTGAGGACCCCGGGTGCAGCGGGCGAGGGGCCCCTGCTGGGCCGCTGGCTGGGGTCCGAGCCCGCCCCGACGCCCGGGCCGCCTGTGTTGCAGACATAAACCGGAGTGCTGACGACCTGCACGTGTTCCTGCTCATCTGCGGGCTTCGGCGAGTCAAGGACCCCCTGTACTTGCTGGACGCCTTCTCAGGTACGTCCTCCGATCATGGGCTCCCCACGGGCGCTCGGGCACGTCGCAGTGCAGAGAGATTCTGGGCGAAAGCGTTTCTATGAAAACAGGCACACGGGCCCCTTTGCCCGATGCGTCTGCGCCACTGCTGAGCCAGCCCATGCTCTGCGGAATATTCTAGAGTCTGTCCTGAGTTACGGTTGTGGAGCGGTCGGGAAGTGCAGGTGTTGCCGCGCCGTGGGAACGCGGCTCCCTCACGCATAAGCCGTGATTCCTGACCAGTGCGGGTTAAGTTGGCGGGACGGAGTCGTCCATGTGGGGTTTGGATGCGTGGGCAGCCGTGACCTGAAGCCTCGCGTTCTGGTTCCTCCCCCAGAGTGGCACCAGGAGGACCCGAGCGTTTTCTTCCTCATCGTGGGCCCTGAGGTGAGTCTGGCGAGCCCGCGCCCGCGTCCTGCCCGCGCCCTCAGCCTCGCCCGTCATGACATCACGACCAGGTCCCAGGTCCTTCCGGCCGCTCGCCCGGCAGCCACGAGGACATGAGATGCTTGGTGGCGGTGGACCGTGCGGCCACGCGGGCTTGGCAACGCCCTTGGCCCTCCTCCGGGCGGCTGGGCTTGGGGACCCTGCGGCCAGCCACGTGATGGCCGCTCCGAGCTCAAGGACCGGATCTGCCCTGTGGCCACACTCAGGCCTGCGCCTCACCGGGAGGGAATGCGCGGGAGACACTGAGGAGTCACGTGTCTGCGGCGCTGCACAGGGGCCCCGCCCAGCGGGAGCGGCTGTCCACAGCCGGACAGGCTGCACAGTCACGTGGCCTGCGAGCGCCCCTCCCACTCTGCTTCTTTGGTGTGATTCCTTGTGTGCTGGTCTTGGGTTCTGGTCCATGAGGACAGTGAATCGCCCCTCAGACCGCACAGCGGTGACACCACACACAGGTGTACATGCACTGACATGCACAGTGTATGTGCAATCACACACGTGCAATGCTTGCTCAGACACATGTGCACGTGCAGCAGCACACATGCACTCACATGCATAGCCACGCACGTGTACACACGCTCACACCCATGTCCATGCACTCACATCCATGCACACAGCTTCACAGGTGTACACTCATGCATACAAAAGTGTACGTGCTGGCGTGCCCACACATTCACGAACACACACTTCTACACACACACACGCAGTTACATGAACGGATGCACCCACACATGTGTGCACATACATGCCTGCACACGCACAACACACATCCACCTGTGTGCACATACATACCTGCACACATACAACAATGCCCATATGCGTACACACATATACACCTGCACAATACAACACATGCCCACATGTGCGCACACATACATACCTGCACACGCAAACACATGCCCACATGTGTGCACATACATACTTGCACAGTAGAACACATGTCCACATGTATGCACACACCTGCACACGTACAAAACACGCTCACATGTGCGCACATGCATACCTGCATACATACAACACACGCTCACATGTGTGCATGCGTTGCCCACGTGGGCACACACAGACACACAGCCAATACACCTCGTGCACACGTGCTGCACATCAAGTGCCAGTCTTGGCCGGCGCCGTGGCCCACTAGGCTAATCCTCCGCCTGTGGCACCGGCACCCCTGGTTCTAGTCCCGGTCGGGGCGCCAGATTCTGTCCCGGTTGCTCCTCTTCCAGTCCAGCTCTCTGCTGTGGCCCGGGAGTGCAGTGGAGGATGGCCCAAGTGCTTGGGCCCTGAACCCCATGGGAGACCAGGAGAAGCACCTGGCTCCTGGCTTCGGATCAGCGCCGTGCGCCAGCAGCAGTGCCCATTGGGGGGTGAACCAACAGAAAAGGAAGACCTTTCTCTCTGTCTCTCTCTGTCCACTCCGTGAAAAAAAAAAAAGAGTGACTCTCAAGCTGGAACTACAGACCTCGGGTTTCCCAGGCTTCACTTCACAGCCGTTCGCTTTCCAATCCTTTAGTGCAGCCAAGTGCAACAAAACATAAGAGAAAGGAAAGAAGAGGGTGGCCTTTTCCATTGAATGGAATCCCATGTTATCAAATTTTAAAAAGCCAGAGCGTTGCAAGCAGACGAGACAGCTCTCGTTTCTTCCTTCCAAGCTTATTTATCTTCTAGCAAAATACATCACTCCAACTCCGGGCTGCAGGGAGCCACCTTTGATAGCAGAAGTGATCATGGAAGTCATGAAGCCGCCACACTCCAAGCAGGTGTTCACACCGCAGACCCTGCAGACGCCCCAGAAGGACGCACCCGCACAAGATGCTCCTGTGGCTGGAACCGTGTGCTGCCCGGAGACAGCCGAGCCGGCGCGCACGGGAACCACGGCCAAGCTCCAGCGACCTGCGGCTGCCCAGCTCCGCGCGGGTCAAAGGAGGAAGGCGGGCGTCGGCGCCAGCGGAGCCATCACCTGGCACTCACGTGCTGCTTCCCGCCACGGCAAGCCCTGGCTAGCCTGTACACGGAGAAACTGAGGCACAGAGCAGCTCAGGAGGCCGGCTCCAAGGTCCACGTCACGCATGTGGCTGCTCCGCCGTGCAGCCCTGCATGGCAGGTGACACGGCTTAGGGCTGGGGTGTGGGGTCACTCTGAATCACTGCGCCAACTCTGCGTGAGGCCAGGACCCGGCTTCTTTCAAACGTCTTGCTACAAATGGCCACAGAAACAAGCCCACGGATGTCATCTCAGCCCAAACACAACACCGTCACTCAGTGCAAGGACACCGCCCACTGCTCGGGGAATGATCGGCAGAGCAAACACTAACCAAAGAGCATGGTGCTTAGCTTCACAGAAGGCCCCGAAGCCTGTGGGAACCGCCTCTGGACGGGAACAAGGTCACGGTGCAGCCAAGGTCTGTGTGGCCGCACCCCAGCCCCCGCCCCAGGACAGGCCCCACAAAGGCAGGACCATGTCCACCCTATGCACAGGGATGCATCCATGTGCCTAAAACACAGTGGCACCCAAATACTTGTGGGAGGAATGAATGAGGAGGAGACACAGGTAGACAATCTGGCTCGATCCCAGGAGGAAGATCGAGGTACAGAAGAGTCACAGATGTCCATCTACCAGGATACACTCGTGATCCGAGACACGGTAGGCGTGGAGACAGATACAGGAAGTAATAAGAAAACCCAAGCTTCCCCTGACCTCGGCCAAGCATCAGTGCACCCAGGACCCTCCGGCGCTCACCGTGTGCGGCGGCCCCTGCTCTGCAAATCTGCCTCTGCAGCTCTGAGCTGCCCCGTGGGGCTCCCAGGGAAGCCGTCTCCCCGGGGGAGGGGGTCCTGTGTGTGCCTAGCCAGCACCTGTCGCTGGGCACACTGCAGGTGTATTGGTCCAGCTTACAAATGGGCAGGACAGGGCCTCCCTGGGGCAGTGGAGGCCATGGCACGTACCAGGGCAGGCCACCCGTGCTCGCCATGAGCTGCTGGGCCTCCTGCCACTCCCAGCCACCCTGCTCCCTGCTCCTGGAGTGCCAGAGCCTGGTCACGGCAGCGCTGGGGCAGAACCACTTAGGAAGTCTGTCCTTCAAGAATTTAAAGAGATGGGGGCTGGCGCTGTGGCACGGGGATAAAGCCACCGCCTGCAATGCCAGCATCCCATACGGGCTCCGGTTCGAGTCCCGGCTGCTCCTCTTCCGATCCAGCTCTCTGCTATGGCCTGGGAAAGCAGTGGAAGATGGCCCAAGTCCTCGGGCCCCTGCACCTGTGTGGGAGACCTGGAAGAAGCTCCTGGTTCTGGATCAGCCTGGCTCTAGGCTGTCTGTCTCCTGGCTCCGGATCGGCCCAGCTCCAGGCTGGCTGTGTGTCTCCTGGCTCAGGATGGGCCCGGCTCCAGGCTGTCTGTGTCTCCTGGCTCAGGATCTGCCCGGCCCCAGACTGTCTGTGTCTCCTGGCTCAGGATCTGCCCGGCCCCAGACTGTCTGTGTCTCCTGGCTCCGGATCGGCCCAGCTCCAGGCTGGCTGTGTGTCTCCTGGCTCCGGATCGGCCTGGCTCCAGGCTGTCTGTGTCTCCTGGCTCAGGATGGGCCCGGCTCCAGGCTGTCTGTGTCTCCTGGCTCAGGATGGGCCCGGCTCCAGGCTGGCTGTGTCTCCTGGCTCAGGATGGGCCCGGCTCCAGGCTGGCTGTGTCTCCTGGCTCAGGATCTGCCCGGCCCCAGACTGTCTGTGTCTCCTGGCTCAGGATGGGTCCGGCTCCAGGCTGGCTGTGTCTCCTGGCTCAGGATGGGCCCGGCCCCAGGCTGGCTGTGTCTCCACGGCTGCCGGC
The DNA here is from genome assembly GCA_949820135.1 of Sylvilagus floridanus. Classification (NCBI taxonomy): domain Eukaryota; kingdom Metazoa; phylum Chordata; class Mammalia; order Lagomorpha; family Leporidae; genus Sylvilagus; species Sylvilagus floridanus. Next base: position 179,945,949 of record OX463233.1, read on the forward strand.
AGCCTGCAGGTCCCTGGAGAGCTCACAACAGAGAAAATCTCACAGACCAGGCCGAGCTCAGCCTGGCGTTTGCGTTCTTCTCCGAAAGCTGCTCCTGTGGTCCTCCTGCCGCGCGTACGAACGCTTCCTGAACTCGCAAACCCCAGCTGCTCGTGCGGAAGCTGTCCCGGCTTGTGCTCTGTGCGCGGCGGCCCCCCGGCGCCTCTGTGAAGTCAGTCCCCCTTCAAAGCCAGGATCACACGCTACGGACAGAACGTGACCATAAAAATAACTCCGGCGAGAGAGAACCAGATCTTCAGACTCCCGGGTAGCGCTGCCGCCAGCCCCATGTTTCTCAAACAACTGTGTCACTTAAACGGACGGAAAGAGAATTCAAAAAACTACTAATAGCGGTTTTGCCACCCCGGACCCTAACGTTAATTAGTTCATCAAGGATTATGTGTTTATCTTCAAGAGACTGGCACTCTTTTTTTTGACAGGCAGAGTGGACAGTGTGAGAGAGAGACACACAAAGAGAAAGGTCTTCCTTTATCATTGGTTCACCCTCCAATGGCCGCCGCGGCCGGCGCACCGTGCTCATCTGATGGCAGGAGCCAGGTGCTAGGTGCTTTTTCCTGGTCTCCCATGGGGTGCAGGGCCCAAGCACCTGGGCCATCCTCCACTGCACTCCCGGGCCACAGCAGAGAGCTGGCCTGGAAGAGGAGCAACCGGGACAGAATCTGGCGCCCCGACCGGGACTAGAACCTGGTGTGCCGGCGCCTCAGACGGAGGATTAGCCTAGTGAGCCACAGTGCCAGCCAAGAGTCACTTGTACTGTCAGTCAACTTCAGTGAGAGTGACAGGTGTCCCACAGGACATCTGATTTTCTCTTTGACAAATGATCTTTCCCTAAGTAGTTAACCGTGATGAAACGCTTCGGCAGAGACCAGAGGTGGCAGAGCAGGGCTGAAGGGGTCGGGCTCCAGAGTCGGAGCCCAGAATGAGTCCCGGTCCGTAAGGGTCTCCCTGCTTGGTCCTGGTGCAGTTGCACAGCTTGTGTGAGTTTCGGGGTCCTCGTGGGAAAGGGGGGTGACGGTGACAGGCTTGTCTGGAAAGGGCCTGCTCAAGCTTTGGCACAGTAAGTGACTGATACGAGTTTCATCCTTAAAGAACTTTCTAGAAAGAACTTCAGATTTCTTTATGCATCCGAAGTTGATGAGGGCTAGACCAGAGATTCAGTAACCTTGACCTTGTCAAGGCCTCGGGCTGAGCCTCCGGCGTTTCGGCAGATGGACACACACGTAGGAGACGTCTCTGTATGAAGACACACACGTATGAAGCCCCTGGAGGGCTGCACAGTGTCAGCATTGCAGGCGCTGGGGCGTCCTCATCGTCTCCAAACCAGTTTGGCTTCTCGTCCGCTGCCTACTGGTAGAGTGTGAACGAGAATAGAAATTGAGCCTGCTTCCCCCGGCCCAGCAGGAGCCACAGGAGAGACCGGACGCCGCGGCCGTGAAACGCATCACGCTCTCTGCCGCCAGGCTTTGAAGAAGGCTGGAATTTTATCTTACAGGCGCACAGATTTGATCATTATTTTTCAGTTATTTTAAAATTGTTACCTTCGCTGCTGACACCAGTAGGGGGATTTTGAGAGGCGAATCGTGGTCTGCTTTGTCCAAGTCTGAACCGGGTGTGCACACGCACGCCTTGGCTGCGTCTGTCGCCGGCTCGGAGAGGGGGACATAGCAGAGCGGCAGTCCCCGCCGAGTCGCAGTCACCGTGCAGACCGAGTGACAGCGAGGTTTCCAGCGCTCCCATCTGCAGCCAGGCGGTCACTCTCGGGCGCTGTCAATCCTGGGACGTCCGAGCGTGGTGGTGCCGCTGGGATCGCCTGTACCCGAGTCCGGCTGTAGCTGCGTTTGCAGTGGCGGTGTGTCTGTGGCGCTTGTTCTTGGGTTTTGTCTGCTGCTGGCGTTAGGCGCTCGTCTTCCTCCCCAGCTCCACACCGAGGCCCGCAGACAGCTACCAGGTCAGGGGCTCCGAGTGCTGCCCGGGAGTTGACCCTGGCCGTCTCCAGGGGCATCCTCCGTCTGTCTCTGCTGCTTCCCGCCCACCTCCACCTCCACGTGCCTCTGCTTAAGGGCATGTGGCTTGTCTTCAAGGAGCAGAAGCTGATGATGGGGCACGCGAGACTCAGCACTGCTGCTGATCTTTGCATTAATTCAACAACGTGCACCTGTCTCCAGGGAGGCACTGGGACCAAAGCCAGGCCCCGCTCCTGAGCACAGATCCCCTCCAGAGGCGAGGGAGGAATGAAATCGGATTCGGAGACAGCCGACAGTGACCAAAGATCGCACGTGGCTTTTAAGAAAGTCGAGGCAGCATTCGCATGCCGGACGCTTCCCCGTCTCATGTGCGCAGCCCTCGTCTCTGTCCACTTCCAGGAAGTGTCCTGGGCCCCGAGGGCCTGCTGGGTCCTGAGGCACCCACTGCCCGTCCCCCCTTCCATGAGACCCCAGTAGCGCCCTGGACCACGCGTCTACCTCTGATCTCCATGGGGTTGCCTCTCCCTTTCTCTTTCTTGTTCTCCACTCCCCTCCTCTCCCTTCCCCTGCACTCTTCTCCTCTTCTCTCTTCCCCACCTTTCCCCTCCCCTCCCCTTCTCTCCCCTCCCCTCCCCTCTCTTCCTCTCCCCTCCCCTCCCCTCCCCTCCTCTCAAGGATTGCCTGATTTGGGCACGCGGCCGCACACGTTCCCCTGTGCAGGTCAGCACTCCAGGTTTGCTCCCTCATTGGCTGTGGGGTTGGGGACGGCTCCCTGCTGTAACTACACCCGGCCCCTTGTCTGGGGTCTGCACTGGCCCCCACAGCACTGGAGGCTTTTGTGGTCAAATCTGCCCACAGTGTGGACGAAGACACGCTGGTCCCAGTCCTGCCCACCGTCAGTGCCCCGTGGGCCAAGACCAGGGTTGTGAAGGGCCCTCAGCCCTGTGGCCGGGCCCCGGCAGGGGTTCCCTGTGGAAGTGACAGGCGGCTGCCGCTAGGGTCCTGCTCTTTGTGGCGGTCACCGTCTGGGCTCGCTGCTGGGCCCTCCCGCGCCGCGGAGCCGGCTCTGTGGCCCGTGCCTGCCGTGTGCTCGGACTGAGACTCATCCCGTGCCTCTGCTCAGGTTCCTCTTCATCTCTTCCCAGGTTGACCCCGTTTTCACCCAGGAAGTGAAAGCCGCTGTGCAGAGGTAAGGGCGGGAAGCCCACAGGGGTCACGCAGAAGAGGGCACCGGGTGGACACCTGCTAGGCCACGCCTGTGCCTGCCTCTGCAGTCCCCGGTGCTCCGACTCCCGTCCCCAGGCCCCACGCCAGCCGGGCTCCGTCACTCCCCCACCTCCAGGAAACAGACACGCCACACGCACTGGGGAGACGCTGGCCTTCCTCGTGGGCTGGGAACGGCCCTGGACGCCAGTTGAGGTCACTTTCACTGCGCCCATTGCCTGGCATTGCGAGGGCTTGGGGGGGGGGGGATGCACGGCAGAGCCTCGGGGCATTGGCATGGGTCCCCTCAGCCAGGCTGACACAGAAGTTTCCCTGCCACCCGAAGCCGCCTGGGACATCGGCTGGGGACTTTGGGCTCCTGTCTCTGCCCTCTGTTCCTGGACTGTGGCCCCCCCGCCCTAGACGAGGTGGCCTGGGACTCCATCCATCATGTTCTGTGTTTTAAGTGGGCCATAAGGATCGGTCTCCAGTTCAGGTCAGGCCCCGAGGGCCAGCGCCACAGCAGAGGGGTCAGATAGTACTGCGCTGATCCCTGGCCACACTCAGGGCCCTGGCCACTGCGTGCCTGAACCAGTATAGCTCATTCCCTAAAAGGAGACTCTCAAAGCCACGAGTGTGGTGGCCTGGACGGGTGGGGCTGGGGAACAACACCGAAGAGAGGCACTGAGACACCGCGGCAGGCTCAGGACCCCGCGATGTGTCCGCCCTGCATGCTGGGGACCTGGCGCTCACCCCGCGGGTGTCTCTGCTGCGGGATTTCTGTTGCCCTCCACACATCCCTGTCTCCATCAGTATCTTCTGAACCAAGGTTGGCTTCTGGGAAGGAAGTCACCTTCTAAACCCCGCATGGGGAGAGGGCCAGGGCCAGATCTCTGGGTCTCTTATGGCTCCGGAGCCGTGTGCATGTCCCTGCGGGAGGGCTGTGTGGGATCCCCTGGAGCCCTTGTCAGTCACGTGTCCCCTTGGACCCGGCTGTTGCTCCACGGTTGTCATCAGCACGCCTCCTTGCCCCGTGTCATTGCAGGGCGCCGGGCGTGCGGCTGACCCGGGAGCTGCCGCAGGACGAGCTGCACGCCGCGGTGAGGAACTGCTGCGCCGTGGTGAACAGCTCCGTGTCAGAAGGCATGTCGGCCGCCATCCTCGAGGTAATCCACAGTCCCACGCCTGGCGCCCGCAGTGGGGCGTAGCATCGCCCGCCACGCTTTTCTCATTCCTGCTGATGTCTTGGTAACTTCGGCGCGTCTCAGAGCTAAAACCCACCGAGTGGTTTTCCTCTGGGGCTGAAGGCTCTCTTGGGCCCCGAGGGCATCATTTCTCTTCCCTGGCTGGCAGTTCTGTGGCTGGCCATTCCGTGGCTGGTCGTCCTGTGGCCGGCTGTCCCGTGGCTGGCCATGCCTGCGGGCTCCAGGGGCTGCCGCTCTGGCTGCCAGGTCTGTGGCAGGAGGCTGGGTGCTGTGAGGGGCTGTGGGGGCCCAAGATGGAAGTGTGTGTGAGACTCCACTGTGTCCTCTGCATTCTCGGTAACCCTGGGCCCTGGGAGACAGATGTGCACGTGGCAGTGGGGGTGGCGGGCGGGATCATCTCTCCACCTGGCGCTCGCCCTGTGAAGCCACAGCCGCTGCTGGGGGCGTGGCCCCGTCCCAGCACAGCCTGCATCCCGCCTCTGCCGTCCCTGCACCCTGCAGGTGGCGTGGGAAGGCTCTGCCCTGGAGTCCTGGCCACAGCTCCTCTGTGAACACAGTGGACCCCCGTCCCGGCGCCGTGTGGCCCTGAGCTGTCTCTGCTCTGCGCCGATTTTCCTGAGGCGGGCGGTTGGCAGCCGCCTTAACTGTACCCCACTGCCTCCTGCGGCCATTGCCAGCTGTGTCCAGCCCAGAAGGGTCTCCCGTGCCCTTGCCTTGTCATTCGTCACCTCCAGGACTCCAAGAGCTCGACATACTCCCGAGGGGCTGGATTTCGGTCCTGGGTTTTTTCGGGCGCTTTACACACAGACTGCTGCACGCGTGACATCACCCCCGGTTCTCCACACGTGTGTTGCACTCCGTAGACGTGGATGTGGCACACACATTCATCAGTGCACACGTGATCACTGCCCGTGGACACAGCACCTGTGTGTGTTGGTGAGCGTAGGATCCAGCCTGCTGTAGAAACGGACCTGTCAGCCGTCTGCCCAGGCCTGTCTAGGGGTCTCATCTCGCTCGGCACGTGGGGTTCTTCATTCTGTGTCTGCTGCGATCCAGGCTGTTGTTTCTTTCTTTCTTTTTTTTTTTTTTAATATTTATTTTATTTATTTGAAAGAGTTACACAGAGAGAGAAGGAGAGGCAGAGAGACAGAGAGGTCTTCCATCCACTGGTTCACTCTGCAATTGGCCGCAACGGCCAGAGCTGCACCGATCTGAAGCCAGGAGCCAGGGGCTTCCTCCAGGTCTCCCACGTGGGTGCAGGGGCCCAAGGGCCATCTTCTACTGCTTCTCGGGCCACAGCAGAGAGCTGGATTGGAAATGGAGCAGCCGGGACTTGAACCGGCGCCCATGTGAGATGCCGGCACTGCAGACAGTGGCTTTACTCGCTACTCCACAGCGCCGGCCCCAGGCTGTTGTTTCGTCACCAGCATTCGTTCCCTCGATACTTGCTGAACGTCCTGCATTCAGGACGAAACGCAGCCTTGGACGCTCAGGGTCTGGAGGGTGCGGTAGATGAAGCAGGAGAGCCGTGCTCACGCGAGCAGCGGGGCTGGAGCCGCTCCGCGGCAGACGCACGCCTGTCCCGCTGCTCGCGGGAAGGTGCGGGGCTGGGCGTGCCGGCCACGGTGCTCGCGGCGTTTGCACCGTGGACGGCTCGCATTCAGACCTCCGCTGCTGCCGAGGAAGCCGGCCGTGAGCAGTTCTGACGGCTGCAATGTTGGTGCCCCGTTCCTTCTGCAAACTCCACAATAACTCGGGCAGAGGGTTTGGGATGGAGCTGATCTGGGAGGGAGGCAGGCAAGGGTGTGTTTCATTAGAACCAATTCAGCCGACCAAGGCCGTGAGCTGGATAAACTCACGTCACCCTGCAAGGAAGTGGCCTTCTGAGCTCTCGGAATTAGCCGCACGGCCCGTGGATGCAGATGAAAATGCCACTTGCTAAAGTGCATTTCTTGCTGATGGGCTAAAAAAATCAACCAATAGCTAAAGGCGTGGGCGGCAGATGGACCCGGCCTTGTCACTTTTAGCTTGAGCCGGAATTCAGTTCTGCGCTAATTGCACTAAAAGAACAGAGAGTGGGTTTTCTTTGCTGCCTTCTTATCGGAGTGCCCTCCCCACCCTGAAACACTCACTCAGACATGCCTGTGCACACACGTGCACCCACAGGTGCACATGGACACAAACACCTGCACAGCCTGTATGCATGCATGCACGTGCAAACACACGTGCACCCATGCCTGATGTGCACACCCACACGCAGCTCTTCCAGTCCAAGTGCTCAGTGCCCGGGAGTCAGGCAGGCCGTGCGTTGAAGCAGAGAGCGAGAAGGAAGTGCCCGTTGGCCTCAGCCCGAGAGGTTGGGGGACCACAAGAGGGCTTTCCAAAGACAGTGGCGACTGTGCACTCCGACCTGGGCTGTGTGTGCATGCATGTGCATGCACGTGTGTGTGTGTGTGCACGCGTGTGTGTGACTGCTGCGCTTCGCCCACTTTGCAAAGCTGAGGGCTTTGTGAGCTGCCCTAATTAGGTGTTTATTGAGGTGTGGAGGTGTGAGGTGGGGGAGGGAGAAGCTGCAGGGAACAGTTAATTTTTTTTGGAGAATTTATTTATGTTGGAAGTCAGAGGAGAGCGAGCGCCGGCTCTTCCATCTGCTAGTTCACTCCCCCAATGTCCACAATGGCCAGTGCTGGACTGGGCTGAAGCCAGGAGCTTCCTCCAGGTCTCCCACGGGGGTGCAGGGGCCCAGGCACTTGAGCCATCTTCCCCTGCTTTCCCAGGCCACAGCAGAGAGCTGGATCAGAAGAGGAGCAGCCGGGACTGGAACTGGCGCCCGCATGGGAGGGATGCCGGCCGCGCATGGCTTTACCCACTGTGCCACCACGCAGGCCCCTGGGAAGTGGATGATTTTCAAGGTGCAGGCTGTGCTCTGCATCAAAGAATTGTACCCCAATGCTGTCGCCGTCCCCACTGAGCAGCCTTCCCCAGTGGCGCAGGGTCCACGTGTGGGCGTGGGCGCCGGGGCCGTGTCCAGAGCAGGCGTATCAGCACAGGGCAGCAGCAACCGCTCAGCCGGACGCCGCCCACCAGGCCGCTGGGGCCAAAGCCAAGCGTCCGCAGGCAGGGCCAGGCGGGCGGCGTCAGAATCACCCGGAAGCTTCGACAGCCGCGGTGCCGGGGCTGGTGGCCCTGCCCGGAAACGCTGGGCTGCCGCTGACTTGGATGAGGCGCCAGCAGACTTAGCTGCTTGCCGGCTCTGCAGTGAGAATGAGATGCCAGTGGGTCAGCTCTGCTGGACCGGCCACCGCCCACGTGGGCTCCTGAGGGTGTCTGGTGGGGGGGGTCCCTCCTGCCTGAGCAGGGAGGGGTCGGTGTGAACATCGGCTCGGCCTGGCCTGCCTTAGACCCTGGCTCTGGTGCCTGGTCCTCAGTTTCCATCTCGGCTCTGAACGTGAGAGCGCGCGTCTCCCCCGCTGTCCAGCACAGGGCTGCGCGAGCCCCGTGCCCGGCAGCACGAGCCTCTCCCCACGGCGGTGCTCAGTGAGCCAGTGCATTGCTGAGACGGCCCCGTTCATGAAGATGCTGCCTTCCTGGGACGGGGACGCCTCCTCCAGGCAGCCCTGGGAAACAGATCCACTGGGTGTGGGCGGTGAGCTGCACAGCTGGCTGAGGGGCCAGAGCAGACAGCCTCGGTCCCCGAGCAGCAGGAGCCAGGCAGTCAGAGGGGAGCACGGGGGGCAGGTGCTCCCTCACCGGTCCTCTGAGATCCCTCGGCCGTTGCTGGGGCCTGGATCGCAGACTCCAAGTGCACTGGAAGTCGCCATGGTGGAGCAGCAGGAGGCCACGTGGGAAGGCACAGCACTTTGGTCCCCGCCACTCAACGTGGGAGTCCCAGGCTCCAGCCCCAGCTCTTGTGGGAATTTGGGGAGTGAACCAGCAGATGGAAAATATGCGTCTATCTACTTATCCATCCACCCACCCATCCATCCACCTACCCCCCCCATACATACAAATAAGTAAACATTAAAAAGAATTACCTGCAATACCCTTGCATATTGTCAAAGTCACATTGTTGCTCTGCTCACTTGCAAGTCAGCCCTCTGGACCCAAGCTGGGGGTGACCAGTGGGAGAGGCACCTGCCGTGTAGAAGCAGGAGTGGTCCCGGCAGCAGATGCCGCAGGAGGCTGAAGCAGACCTCTCGGAAGGGCTGGTCCGGGCTACGCCTTTCCAGGTTGGGCTTCCCCAGACTGTAAGAGAGCCAGGGAAACCCCGCCCTCCCAGGCAGGTGGGACCGCTTCTGCTCGCTGTGGTTCCAGGCTGTCTTTGGTGGCTTCCCTGCCAGCTTTTGCTAGGGGGTGGGGGTCCTGTGCTGGCCCCAGACCCTGTGTGAGTCAGGGAACCCTAGATCACGTTGCGTGTTCCGTGTGCCGCCAGCCAGACGTGCCCGGCGTGTGCCTGCGCTTGAAGGAAGTGCCTGGAGAGGGAACGGGAGCCGGGCGAGACCCGTGCGCACGCCAGGCGGCCGCGGACATCTGTACGAGGGGTTTCCTTGTGACCTCGCAATGGTGACATCAGATTGTGTGCTGTGGATTTTCTGAACTCCCCCCTAAGCAGCGATGAGAATTCGTGTGCTCAGAGCACGCAGCGTGGGGGTGGGGCTGCCAGGGCTCACACTGCCGCTGAGGGGCTCGACTTGTCCCAGGGGCCCACAGAGTGACCGCCTCCCCCCGCCTCCTCTCCCGTCTCCTGCAGGCCATGGATTTGGAAGTCCCGGTGCTGGCCAGGAACATCCCCGGGAACGCCGCCATGGTGAAGCATGGCGAGACGGGGCTGCTGTTTTCGGATCCTCAGGTAAGGACCACCCTGTCTGAATGGCGTCACCGCGTCTGTCGAGTTCCATCTTCTGTCCTGTCGCTCATGGCTGTGTCCGTGACCACGGGAACGGCTGCCGGGCTGTGTGACCACGCGACACCTAGCGGGTGTCAGAGGAGGTAGTCCTGCCGCGGGCGTGAGCAGGGTTCTGATTTCTGGGCGCGGGCGCTCATCAGGTGCCAGTTTGTAACTGTGGAACATCTGCTGGCCTTCAGCATGGCCGATCTCACCGGGACCCCCGTGGGTCTCCCCAGCTGGAGGTGCAGAAAGGCCGGGTGCCTGTGCACACGCAGGAGCACCCGGATGCGCCGGTGGGTGCTGGGTCTGGGTCGGCCTGTGTCTGAAGCCCTGGGTCCTCTGTGCAGGGCGAGCCACCCTGCTGAAGTGCCTGCATCTCTCAGCCCTGCGTTCCCCGCTGGACGGGGAGCTGAGGGGAGCTCCCGCCTCTGAGCCGCGAGGGGCTCCGGGAGTGGCTGCGTGGCGCCTGCGTGTGCGACGCTCACGGTCAGGGCTCCGTGGCTTCCTGGCGTTTTGGAAGGGGAAGGCGTGGATACTGCCTGTGATGTTTGGTAGGTAGCAACACACACGGATTGTAACTTTTTGCTTTTATTTAAAGATTTATTTACCTGAGAGGCAACATTACAGGCAGAGTGAGGGAGAGACAGAGAAAGGTCTTCCATCCGCTGGTTCACTCCCCAATGGCCAGAGCTGAGCTGATCCAAAGCCATGAACCAGGAGCTTCTTCCAGGTCTCCCATGTGGGTGCAGGGGCCCAAGCACTTTCCGTATGTAGGGGACGATGGCGTATCGATCCTGACCGAGAAACCCAGGGGACATGAGAACCGAAGCCTTAAGCAATTCCAGGGGCCCCACCAGAGCCAGAGCCGGGACCACAGCAGCGTCTGGCAGTCTCAGGAGACCGCGTCACTGTCTCCTGTCAATCAGCTGGAGGCCGCTTCCGGTAATTCATGTCCGAAGCCAGGCATCCAGGGTTCTCGTGTGATTGACGGGAAGATGGGACCTGACTCCCGCGAGGTCTCTTGTCCTGTGGTGCACCCAGAGCAGGCGTTTCCCGCACGGCAGCCCCGCATGGCCCTGCAGAGCCCCGGGGGCGGCCATGGCTCCCCGATGTGCGCTCCCGGCTGTGAGGGAGCAGCACCCCGAGAGTGCCCGTGACACGGGTCTCTGCGGCCGACCTGTGAAGTCATACTCGCGGCCTCACTTCCTCCCCGCGACCCTGGCAAAGCCTCAGCTAGAAAGGATCCGGCGGGAGAGGTTCCCCCAGCAGGAGCCACAGCCTGGGAGGGAGGAGCCCTCTGAGCACGCCCGGCTGCCGCTGAACAGGTAAAACCCTGCTGTTTGTGCACTCGCATCGGGGCTTCACAAGGGCTCGCCCAGGCCAGGCATGTGCCTCCGTGGCCGGAGCCGGTCTGGTTCGCTTGCTGGGCCTCAGGTTGGAACTGCTTGATCGTACTGAGGACGAGCACTTGTGCACAGATACCCAGAATTTAGGCTGAAATTTTAAATAAATGACAGGAATCGCCACGCCACACCTCGGCCTCCTCCCCCTCCACCTGCTGGGCCCTTGCGGGGCAGGGGTGGGGCTTCCTGGGCCGATCTTGAGCAGTGTCCAGACTGTAAGAGAGAATTTTTTTTTAAGATTTATTTATTTATTTGAATGAGTTACAGAGAGAGAGAGAAGGAGAGGCAGAGAGAGAGAGAGAGAGAGAGAGAGAGAGAGAGAGAGAAGAGAGAGGAAGGGAGGGAGAGGGAGGTCTTCCATCCGCTGGTTCACTCCCCAGTTGGCCACAATGGCCTGAGCTGCACCCATCCAAAGCCAGGAGCCAGGAGCTTCTCCCAGGTCCCCCACATGGGTGCAGGGGCCCAAGGACCTGGGCCATCTTCTACTGCTTTCCCAGGCCATAGCAGGGAGCTGGATCGGAAGTGGAGCAGCCGGGACTTGAACCGGCGCCCGTATGCAGGGGGCAGCTTTACCCGCTATGCCACAGCGCCAGCCCCAAGAGTTTTTCTTAAGAGACGAGCTTGGGTGCCTGGTTCTTCTTTCCTTTGTTCTTGTCCGTGCCCTTTACAGCCGTGTGATCTGCTCTCTGGGTGATTTTCCCGAGTCAGTCGTCGTGTAGTTCAAGGTCCTTGGGGACCCTAGCCCCCGCCAATGCACGTTTCACTCACAGCTGGCTCTGGGGGCCGTGGGGCTGTGGCCGGAAGGAGAAGGACCCGTCTGCACCTGTCTCACGGGACTCTCACTGGGACTTGCGCTGCATCAGTCTTCATGGTGTCTGATATGGTGTCGCCTGTCCACACGCGGACGAGCCTGGGGCCGTGTGTCAGGGGACATCTCTGTCTCTGTGAGTGCTTGGCCCTGCCCGAAGTGGGAACAAGTGTGCCGCACAACCTGGCCGGCATCAGGGGCGGAGGTGGCAGCCTCTCCCAGGGTCCTCTCCTTAGACCCCGCCCCTGCCATGGGGACAGTCGCTGGCAGAACAGCACAAGCCCCAGCGTCAGCGCCGCCGTCAGCTTGGATCTAAAGGAGGCGCCCAACGGGGGCCAGCGTTGTGGCACGGCCGCTGAAGCTGCCGCCTGCGACACCAGCATCCCACATGGGAGCACCAGCGCCGGGCCCGGCTGTTCCACTCCCAGCTCCCTGCTAAGGAGCCTGGGAAGGGGTGGAGACCTGGCTCTGGGCTTTGGCCTGGCCATGTGGGGAGTGAACCCGCGGATGGACAATCTCCCTCTCTCTCTGTCACTCTGCCTTTCAAATAAATAGATGTTTTTAAAAAGCCCTCCTGCTGGGTGTCCCCCAGGTCCTGTGGCTGGGGTTTTGTGTGACGCAGCCGCGTGTTCCGTACAAGTGACGAGCAGGGGCTTGGCCTTCAGCCGCACTCCCTGTGTCACATAAACCCTGGCGCCGAGCAGCGTCGCAAAGCCAGGCTCGGGACTTCTCGTGGGGATGTCGCTCTGCGGAGAGGCGGGAGCTGGCGTGTTCCCTGTGTAGTATGGAAGACACTGCTTCACTGTAAGGTGTGCGCACGATACACAGAACGATAATTCTACTCGGTCGAGCACTGGCGCTCCTGTCGCTGGCTGTAAAGGCGTCCAGTCGCTCTGGGAGTGCGGGGGCCTCGGGCACTGCTGCCTGCGTGGGGCTCCCGTGGCTGAGGGGGAACCACAGCGGTAGACGGGCAGCCGTGGGCCGGCCGGCTCTGCCCCAAGTCGTCATTTGTAGGCACTCAGTTCATCTCAGCCCGCCGCGGGCACAGGCCATCACCGTCCACAGGAAGGAACTGGGGCTCCGAGACGTCGAGAAATTGGCCCCAGGCCACTCCCAGCGAGGGAGGAGTCTGAGCCTGCACCCGGGCCTCCCGGCCCCGCCGCGCTGCTCGGGACATAGGCGCACACGTAACAAATATCCGTGCCCCCGCCTCTCCCTGGATTCTCCTCAGCAGCTGAACTCTCCTGTTTTGCTAATTAGGAAGGGTCTTGTATCAGAAACCAGCCAGCCTGAGCACCTCCCGACTGCGCTGTGCCTGCGAGCGTCAGCAAGCAATGAGCTTACGCAGATATACGGTCCGGAGCCCGGCCGCAGGAGCTGGGGGGAGGCGGGGGCGTGTGGTGCCCGCTGGTGGGGTGCCAGGACGGGAGACTGCTCTCCTGGATCCTCACAGCTAAGCCGCGTTGCGCAGGAGGATTCGAACCCGGGTCACCCTCGGCGGCCAGATGCTGCCCATCGGCGCAGCAGTGGGCCGGGGGCGGGTGCTGTGGTGCAGTGTGTGGGGCCCAGATTCTGGGGTGAGGCCCAGCTCACGTGTTGGGGGGCACTCAGAGAACAGGGAGAAGGCGTGGCTCCCGAGAAACCACACAGAAACACGGCAGCAGGCTCTGTGGGTCTGTGGAATGCCAGGGAGGGCCGCACGGAGGCTCCTCATCATGGATGTTCACCCCAGCACACGTGGCGTGTGTCTGTATAGATGTGCTCATACGTGTGCATTGTGTTATGCACACATGTGCATGTATCCACTCGTGAACGTGCGTGCACATGTTCGTCCGTGTGTGTATGCGTACATCACCCTTCTGTGTGCCTGCACATGTATGTGTACATGTGTGTGCATGTGTGTTTATGTGTGTATGTAGCACATGTAAGTCATTTCTCACTGAGTCCCGATGCTGTGTTAACTCCCATTCTTCCTCAAAGCTGTCTTCTCCAGGGTCAGGGAGGTGGACAGGGCGAGGCCAGGAGCCCCCAGGGGCCGGGAAGTGGACGGGGCGGAGCCAGGAGCTCCCAGGGTGCTGGGAGGTGGACGGGGGAAGCCAGGAGCTCCCAGGGACCGGGAGGTGGACAGGGCGAGGCCAGGAGCTCCCAGGGACCGGGAGGTGGACAGGGCGAGGCCAGGAGCTCCCAGGGACTGGGAGGTGGACAGGGCAAGGCCAGGAGCCCCCCGGGGGCTGGGAGGCAGATGGGGCGGGGCCAGGAGCTCTTTAGGGCCGGGGCGTTTGGATGCGTTTGCAAAATCCCCTTCCCCAGTCCCCACCGTCGCTGCTTTTGTACTTCCTTTACTTGCAGGAGTTTGTTCTGTTGGCCAAGAGACTGATCCGTGATCCCGCGCTGCAAAGGGAACTCGTGGCCAACGGGAAGGAGTACGTGCGGCTCAGTCACTCGTGGGAGGTGGAGCGAGACCTGTACCGCGGCCTCGTCGGGAAGCTGAAGGGGGGCAGCGAGGACTGAGGATGAAGCCCTGCTCCGCCGTCACCGGCCCCAGACGCCTGGGCAGCCTGGGCAGCCGGCACCAGGCCAGTCCACGCCAAGCCCGTCTCCTGGCACTCACGGAGTCCCCGGGACACCACGCCCACCCCGGATCTCTCTGCTTGGATTCCCCCCTTGGTGCCCGCCACCCAGTCCTGGTGCAGGTGCGCCAGCTGGCTGAACCCAGAGGGAAAGGGGCACGTGGGGTGGGGGGTAGATGAACCGCATAGGACTGTTGTGTGGACAAGAGGCTCATTCTAGGCCGCCCGTGCAGACCGGCCGTGCCGGGTTCTGAGAGGGAAGGAGACACCCATCGTTGGCAGTTCAAAAAGCAAAACAAAAATCGGGAGTGGCAGCTGTTGGCGTGCTTGATGGGACTGCGGGCTCTGATCACAGGGCGCGTGTCTGGGTCCCACGTGGACCGTCCTGCGCTGCTGGGTGCGTGGCCAGCATGAGGTTGGGGCTGGAGCAATGGGCACGGCGGGGACTCCTGTCAGGGGGTCGCTGTCCAGGGGCTTCCTTCCAGAGCACACACCCCTGCACACTGGAGTCGCCCTCGTCACAGAGGTAGGACCACGAGCCAGGGGCTTCCGGCCCCGGGCCTTCCCGGGATAAAGGCCGCCCCGGGCTACAGGCCATGGCTGTGCCTCCGTGGGCCGCAGAGGCGCTCCTGGTGAACGGGACGCGGGCGGGGCAGCCAGCCAGGAGTGACGCATCTCCATCTGCTCCGAGCTGTTTTAGCGATGGTGCCACGACCTCGCTCTTCCTTCAGACCCATGCGCGGTCCCTAAAATCCCAGACACAGGGCGATGTCTTCCCGTTCTGCCGGCACGAAAGCCTTCTCCCGGGAGAGGAAAGTGAGAACCAAGGTGGCCCTGCCTTTCTGGGCGGTGCCCTTGGCCGTGGCCGTGGCCCCAGGCCGGCTCTGTCTCCTTCAGCGCCGCGGATTTCATTTCCCCGCCTGATTTGGAGAAGTGGTGACGGTGTCCCCGCGTCGAGGGCGCAGCACTGGGCCGCACGAGCCGGAGGCCAGCCCTGGCGGGGCTGCCGGGTTCCCGACTCGGAGCTGGGTGCCGATGCCTGGGCACACTGCAGGAGCCTGAAATCTGCAAGGCCGTTCTCGCCCGTCGGCTCCCCGGGGCTCCGAGCTGGCCGGGACAGCCGCACACACCGCTGCAGGGCCGGTCTGTCAACCACTGCGGGGCTGACTGAAGTCCCACTGTGCCAGGCGTGCGGCTGGGCACCGAGGACCCCAAACCCCACCCAGCACCCAAGGCCCTGAAGGTTAAGGGAGCCCCCAGCTCTGTGCTCTGGAGACGGCCCCTGCACAGGGCTCTGGTGCCCCACGCGTGCCTGTGACAAGCCGGGCCCAGAGGCTCCAGGTTCCCAGTCTGTCCCCTCGGGGAGCAGCTGCCCCCCCCTGCAGCACAGCGCTTGGGGAATGCAGCCCCTGCCCCACAGCCTGAGCCCACACCTGGGAGCCACTGTCCGTCCAGCCTCCCACAGCCGTTCTCCCGCGTGGTGGAGACTCCTCCCTGGAGAAGAAACCCCAGAGCCTGAGATGCCTCAGACCGCGTGGCTGGGGCGCTGCCCACACCCCAACAGGCCCCGCCCCCTCGGAAGCCTCTGTTAGAAGTCCGAGCTTCAAAGTCTGCGTCTGGGTCTGTCTGAGGGGGCCTTGTCCCCCGCGTCTCACTCAGCCCTCGCAGCAACCCCCCGAGTTCCCACGCGACGAAGCCAGGACTTGGCGTCCGTCCTGAGTCTCCTGGCTGGGCAGGCGTGGCGCCGGGCCACGTGGTCACTGGGCTGGCTTGGGCTGTGTGCTCTGGGGCTGTGCGCTCTGGGGCTGTGCCCTGCCTCTCTCGGGCTCTGTCTCCCTGTCTCTCCCTCCTCGTCCTCTTTCTCCTCTCTCTCTGTCATCTCTCTCTGTGGCTCTCCCCCTCTCCCTGTCTCCTGCTGTCTGTCTCTCCATCTTCTGTGTCCATCCTGCCCTCCATTTCTCCCTCCTTGTCCTCTCTTTCCCTCTCTGTCTCCTGCTGTCTCTCTCTGTCCTGTCTGCCCCCATCTCTCCACCCTCTGTCCCCCCGTCTCTCTCTCTGTCTCCTGTCTCCCTGTCTCTCTGTCCTGTCTCCCTACCTTCTCTCTCTCTCTCTCTCGCAGGTGCCGGCTCAGTGGTCAGGCTGGCGCTCAGCCCGGGTCAGAGGCCACCGCGGCAACACCTGGCTTTGTTCGGGACGCGTCGCGTGGCCGAAGGATCCCTGTTTGCTGAGAAACAGCAGGGAGGGAGTTTCCGTCTTGGGTCTCAGGCACAACAAGGCCGTTTTTACAGAATGTTTTGAAGTCCAGAAATAGCTGCTCTTTGAATAAACCTCATAAGCTGCGATTCTGCTTCTAGGCAGAAGCGCTTCCCATTTTTGGAGGCGCGCACAGACGCACCGCAGCCAGCGTCCCCACAGGGCGGGGGTGGGCGTTGCCACCGCCAGCCTCAGGTCACAAAGGCGGCTTCTTGCTGCAGCTTCTGGAGAGAAACAACAGTCCCGG
Organism: Sylvilagus floridanus; assembly: GCA_949820135.1. Classification (NCBI taxonomy): domain Eukaryota; kingdom Metazoa; phylum Chordata; class Mammalia; order Lagomorpha; family Leporidae; genus Sylvilagus; species Sylvilagus floridanus. Next base: position 179,962,550 of record OX463233.1, read on the forward strand.
CGGCTCAAGCCTTTGCATTGCAGAGCAGGTTTTATTCTCAGGGAGAAAAGCTGGAGTGTTCACAACGCGAGGTCTGGAAGCCAATCAGCAGCCGAGTCCTGGGGACTCTGGGCACAAGCTCTGTGCCCCGAGCAGCAGATGGGGAAGAGGATGGACAAGGGCCAGGTTGCCTGGGCCCGGAGACCCTGGAGCAGGTGGGGGGACCCCGGGGCCCTGGTGTGGACGCATGGAGGCGGCAGGTGTGTGGGCGCCCCTCCCCTCCCTCCACGGGCCAAATCAGAGAAGCCAGGTCCCGGAGGGGGGTGGCCCAGGGACTGGGAGGGGGACAGGAGGCACTGCTGGAGCATGCTGCATGGGTAGGACACACGAGGGACCCTTGGCTGGCAGCTGGCAGAGAGTGACCATGGCCGTTATGGACCAGTGTCACTCAGAGAGCCCAGGAAGTGGGAGCTCCCAGGGGCAGGGCCGCAGGGCCAGGTAGAAAATGCAGCCAAAGCCTCTCTGTGGTTTCCAGGGGAAGGGAGGGAGAAGCAGGGAAACCTCCGTGGGCTCTGAGTCAGGGACCCTCCTGGGGCTCCGGGCCTGGCCCCCGGGATGACAGCCCACAAGGGAGAGGGCTGTGGGGGAGCGAGGGGGCAGGAGTGCGTGGCCCAGGCTTGCAGGGCAGGTGTCCATGGGTGCAACCGTGACAGACACTGGGGGACAAGGAGAGGGGGCCGTGGACCTGGTTCGCCAGCAAACACCACCAGCAGCAACAGTAAGTCACAGCAGATGCCCCCTGGGGAGCACACGGCTGAGGCTCCAGGTTGATTTAACCCTGGCAACAAGGCTGGGGATGGACTGTGCTACTTAAAGAGGGAGAGAGAGAGGGGAGGGCGGGAGAAATCCACCTGCCAGTCCACTGGGGTTGGGCCAGGCTGCAGCTGGGGGCCAGGAACTCCACCCCAGTGGGCAGCAGGGACCTGAGTGCAGCAGAGCTGGGACTTGAACCCGGGCACTCGGATGTGGGACGGGGGTGTCCCCAGCGGTGGCTTATCCGCTGTGCCCAACGCCTGCGGCTGTGGTCTGAGTGATGTCACTGCCAGGCTCACAACTGACTTGGAAACCCTGAGTCCTGAGTCGCGGTAGTGGGAGGCACTGGGATGCACTGGGACGCACTGGGACGCACTGGACGCACTGGGACGCACTGGGAGGCACTGGGATGCACTGGGACGCACTGGGAGGCACTGGGACGCACTGGGAGGCACTGGGACGCACTGGGAGGCACTGGGAGGCACTGGGACGCACTGGGAGGCACTGGACGCACTGGATGCACTGGGACACACTGGGACGCACTGGACGCACTGGGACGCACTGGGAGGCACTGGGAGGGCCGTGCTCCCCAGGGGGCCCTTGGGGAGGACCCTGCTGCCTCATCCAGCTCCTGCCGGCCCCTCCCTCCAGCGTCCGCCTCTGCCTGGCCACTCCCTGTGTCAATGCTACAGAAGCCTGGGGTGGGAAGACTCCCTCCGTTCACACAGGCACCAGAGACAGTGGAGTATCAGCGGTTTATTACGCCAGGGGCTCAGCTGGAGTCACTTCCCGAGACCTGAGCCCCCGTCCCAGGTTTCTTACACTGTTTATATGTCGTCAGTGTCGCACCTTAGCTGCTACAGCGCTGGTGGGTTCACATCGCAGCCCAGTGACTTAGGACACACTTCAGTGGTCGGTGGGCTGCATGTTTGTATGAGATCCCGGGGCAGATTCCTCAGGACAGATTCACGACAGGAGCTGCAGAAGCAGAGCTTAGGACGTCTTCCCTCCCCAGCAAGACCAGGGTGGCAGCTGCCTCTCTGGTTAACAGGGAGCCGCCGCTTCTCAAGGTCTGTGCTGGGAGGAGGGGCCTGTTGTTCTGTCTCTGGTTGTGGCCGTATTTCCTCTGCATCTGTGTCTGCCACTTTCCCGCCTCACGGGTCCCGCAGGTCTCGCCCCACAACCGTCCCCTCGGCTGCCGCTGACTGCAGGGCGCCTGCTTGGGTCCTGGAGCGCGCATGCGCTTGCTCGTGCAGGGAGATCCGTGTGCGGCGTCCTCCCCGCACTCATTGCCCTGAACTGGGAGCCGCCTCCGGCTCACAGCCCCACACCTGCGTCTGGGATGAGGCTGCGGCTGCTTCGAATCCCCCTGTGCAGTTTTTTTCCTGTGATCTTCAAGCTTTATTTTTTTAAAAGATTTATTTGTTTGAAAGACAGAGTTACAGAGAGAGGTAGAGACAAAGAGAGAGGTCTTCCATCCGCTGGTTCACTCCCCCGATGGCCGCAATGGCCAGAGCTGCGCCAATCTGAAGCCAGGAGCCAGGAGTTTCTTCATGGTCTCCCACGTGGGTGCAGGGCCCCAAGGACTTGGGCCATCTTCTGCTGCTTTCCCAGGCCACAGCAGAGAGCTGGATCGGAAGTGGAGCAGCCGGGTCTTGAACTGGCGCCCATGTGGGATGCCGGCGCCTCAGGCCAGGGCCTCAACCGCTGTGCCACAGCGCCGGCCCCCAAATGTTGATCACTTTAAATTCATGAAGGAAATGAAGGAGGAAAACGTCTGGAAGTCCTGAGCTCCTCCCGCAGGCCGTCAGGGTGGTGGGCTGGGCCCTGGGGGAGGGCGGAGGAGGACGGGCCGTTCCCCTGCCCTCGCCTGTGGGTCCTGAAGTCTTCATCAAAGGCAGATCAGGTGTCCTTTAAGTATCTCACGGCTTCTGCTTCAGGCCGCCTTCCAGGAGATACTCCGGGAAATGGCAGGGGAGCGTGGCCGGACCTGCCACAGCGCCCAGGACTGAGGGGGCGGGGTCCCCGCGTCCCTGTGACGCTGCCGTGGGGAGGCCCACGTAGGGGGCCAGTGAGCTCAGTGGAGCCGTTGCAGGCGTCGGCCGTGCCGCTCAGAGCTGACCACGGTGCCCCGAGCCCCGGGGCCGGCCCAGGCGTGAGTCCTCCAACGGCCTCCCCAGAGGGGCTCCACTTTGTCGGGTGCAAGGTGGCGGCGGCACGTTGGGAAAAGACGAGGGCTCTCTGTGTGGACGGCTTACAACTCCTAGTGCGTCATCACCACTGGAGTCAGTGGAGCCCAAGGGGCCTCTGTCGCCATCGTCATCTGTCGTGGGACCTCCCTGTCTGCCTCCGGCTGAGCCGTCACCCGTGAGCTCCAGGCAAGGCTGGAGTTGGGGGAGCTCCTTCCTGCCGAGAGAGAATAGAGGCGGATGGCGAGGGCTTGTCTCGGGGAGGGCGGTCCACGGCGAATCCACACTTCAATGGCTCGGAGGGCACCGGGGGGTTTTCCTCATTCTGGGCGCTTCCCAGTCTCTGTGTTCCTCTGGGCCGGGCAGCCACGGGGAAGCCAGCAGCTGTGCCCTGGCTCCTGGGGCACCCAGGCCCTGCCTCCTTGCTCCCACCCACGTCCTGGCCTGGCTTTCCCCACGTCTTGCCCCAGCTGGATGCTGTCTGTCTTCTGATCTCATCCAGGGTTGCCCCAAGCACGATTCGCTCACTCATCACACGTTTGCTCCTCCCAGAAACGACCTCTGAGCACCCGTGGGGAGCTCAGCACAGGTGCAGACACGGGGGAGAATGACTCCCTGCCCCCTGGGATGCCTGGTGAACAAGGCAACTGTGGTGGAGACCAGCAGGTGGGGCTGCTGAGTCCCTGGGGACGTGGGTGGTGGGCTGGGCTGGGGGTCCACGGGAGAAGGCACCAGGGGGAGGACGCAGGCGGAGCTGGCCGGGTGGGGCCAGGGTGGGGGCAGAGGGCACAGGCTTTGCTGTTGTGTGCAGAGGGGGCTCTAAGGGCAGTGACAGCGTAGATGGGAGGCGGGGGTGGGGGGAAAAGCAAGGAGGACAGAGCCGGGGGTGTGTCTGCGGGCAGCGCCGGCCACCTCCTGTTAAGTGGGACACGCAGCAGGCCAGGGGTGGGCGGTGAGGGGCACTGGCCGTGGTGTTGGCTTTGGTGGCTGTCGGAGGGTGGCCCCGTTCAGGAGCTGGGGCATGGGGGAGGGTGACACCAGGGCTGCCGGCGCCCCGTCCTCCTCCTCGGCCACAGAGCCCTGGCCGGCTGTAGGCTCAGGGGAAAGTCTGCGTGTTCTGCCTCCCTCACAGCCAGGTTTGCACGCGGACTTAGTCCCAGGCAAGCCGATAAAAGGGGCAGCAGGGGAGGGGCTTCCGGAAGGCCTGGGCAAGAGGACCCAGCCTTGACCTGTTCCCGCCTCCTCCTTCACGCGTCCCGGAATGAGCCTGTGATGCTGCAGCCGCAGACGTCGTTCTGTGACCTGGAGGTGGAGGCAGCTGGGTCTCAGGACTTTGTGGAGCGTGTGTGTTCAGGACGAGCCCCAGGAACCACGTGGACGTCCACGTAGAGACGTGGACTAGGCAGACGCTCAGTGCGCACACAGGGGTTTAGGGTTTACTGACCCATCGTGAATCCCGAGGCTGCGCCTTAGCTAATCCGTCGTCTTTTTCCTGTTCTGGGGGAAATTCCTTCCCCATTCCCACCACCAACCAGGGACAGGGCTGTCCTGTGAGTGCGCCTGAGTCCTGCGTCCCTGCTGGCAGGCTCATGGCTCCTGGGCAGTGTCCACACCGTCCTTCTACACGGCTGACCGGGCCACAGGTGAGGGCTCAGGCGGAGGGCGGAGGGCAAGCCAGAGCCCGGCGGTGAGATGCGCCGGCCGCACCCGCCGGATGCAGGGGGTCTTTGTCAGGTGCTTCTGGATCTTCAAGTCCTTCGGTGGTGCCGTCTGCTCCTTCCGTGAGCTCTCTCTTCCTCCTGCAACCGCTTCCCTGGACAAAGCTCCTTGGCAGGGCAAGCTTAACCCAATCAGGTTTCGGCAGCCGCCCAGCAGACTCCAAACGCTGCAATTACTGGGGCGCGGGGGGAGCCAAGTAGGGAGCGAAACCCTTCATGGAGCCCGGGTGATCCGGCCAAGTCCACGCAGTGAGTGCGGGGCTTGGGAGGGATCACTAGTTCCGTTTCCCACTGAGCCCGGGGATACACAAGGCAGGCACATCGCCAATACCACACCTCGGTTCCCTTCTCCCTCCCCCTCGAAGAGCTCCTTGCTTGGCTAACTCTTGGGGATTCTAAAAGGGCGTCTTCACGGAGGCAGAAGTAGACGCAGCGGGGTCTTACGTCCCCCACTGTCTTGTAGGGACCGTTGGCCGCCACAGTGCTGCACCGCGGCCTGCTGTGTCCACTGAGGTCTCTCTACGTCAGCGTGCAGATTCTTAGGGAGTTTCAGAGACAGAGCGCTGAGTTAACGTTCCGGGGTGCTCTCACGTAATGTACTATTGGTGACCGTAAGGTTGTGTTCAGCCCTTTGCTGTCTCCAAAACGACGCTGCACTATCGTCGTACACGTGCCAAGTGTGTGGGCGCGGGGTCGCCAGGTCGAAGGCACGTGGTCTGCAGTGCTGAGCGGGGCACGGAGCTCCTGCTGGTTTACATCTGCCCCTGCTCCGTGCCACAGCCCCTCCTCCCCACGGCTTAACCTGCACGGGGTTTCCACGCCTCGGGCTTTGTGCCGATCTGCTAGTTAAAGAATCGTGTCTCCAGTGGCTTCCACTTATTTCTCGTATGTTCAGGAGAACTTTTCCCCCTTGTGTGCTGAGCGTGCACGTGACAATGGTGTTTCCCAGTCTCTGTGGTCTTCCATGCCACGTCTTTAACTGCACACCTGTACCCCCACCTTGCCTGGTGTAGCGCTCACTCCAAGCCCAACGGCAGGACAGGGGACCCTGGAGAACCCCCAGATTCTGCAGAGCTCTCGTACTTGTGGTTCCGGTCCACCGAGCGAGTGCCCACCGCAGACAGAGCAGGTGGAAGAGGTGCACACCGCAGCCTGGGGTCAGTCGGACGGCGCTGGACCACTGCAGGCCAGCGGAGCGCGCCAGGCCTGGCTGTGCAGAGTTTCCCGCGAGCTGATGCTGTGGCTGTGGACGGCCACACTCATGGCTGGCCCGGGCCTCCAGCCCATTCAGAAGCTGAGGCCAAGGCCTCCCCGGAGAAGTCACGTTGATCATCTGGGCCGGCTGAGACCCTCTGATCGGCCCACTCTTCCTTTGTGCAAAGTTCATCCTTTCCCGAGGAGCCGCTGCTGAGGCATGCACGCCTGGCCACAAGCGCACACACGTGCACACAGACACACAGACACACATGGACACACAGACACACGTGTGCACACATGCACATGGACACACAGAGGCTCACATGCACACACACGCACATGTGAGCAGACTCAGATACGCATGCTTGTGCACACACACAAACACGCATGCACACACAGACACACATATATGCATACACACGCACACATGTGTTCCGCTCGGTGCCAGGCGACTCCAGGACAAGCGCTTGTCCGTGGGATGGCGTGCAGCCTGGCAGGTTTGCGGTGCTGGGTGTCTGTTTTTCTGGGTCAGTCTCAGACTGGAGTCTGCCTGACCTGCTTCCCAGGGTGACCACCACCAGCATGTGGGCAAGACTCCTGGCATCCACGCCTCACCGTTTCCTGGTCTGCCCCAGGCTTGTCCAGTCTCTCAGGGGCTGAACACGCTCTCCCCAAGGTCACGGCCACCCAGAGCCTGGGACCTCATTTGAAAATTGGCTCTTGGTGGATTAATTGTCTGTGATCCAGAGATGAAGCCACCTGGACTCTGAGCGGGCCCTGAGTCCTCTGACTGTGTGTCCTGATGGAAAGAAAACTGGGGGAGACGCGGGGGGGCAGACGGAGGCTGGCGTGGGGGTGTCAGGGCAGCAAGCCCAGATGCGGCCCCCTCAGGAGGGCCCACATCCCAGTGACACCCGGGTTTCCCAGCTCCAGATCCTGGAGGGAGCCCACTTCCGTCATACAGCCATCTCGTCCGTGGATCTTGTTCTGGAAACCTCCGGAGGTGACAGAATGTCTCAGGCATGTGAGAGGCCGTTAGCTAACCAGCCTGGGTCACAACTCCTGGCCGGCTCCGGTCTGAACCCTCCAGGCTCTGGTCAGGGCGTGAACTTGGCGAGAGTCTTGGGAGTGAACAGGAGGGCGGGGTTGGAGCACCTGGCCCAAGGCCTTTGCGATAGCAGACCCTCAGGGCTGGCCTGGACAAACGTGACGAAGCTTGCCCGCAGGGCCCTGGTCCCTGCCACCCAGGCGTCAGCACAGCGGGGCTCTTGCTGGACGGGGAATGTCCACAGGCAGCCGGTAAAGCCGCAGCCTGCGACTCCAGCATCCGAATGAGTGCCGGTCGGAGACCCAGCTGCTCTGCCTTCCAGTCTCCCCACTAACGCACCTTGGCAAGCGGTGGAAGACGGCCCAAGTGCATGGGCCCCTGCACCCACAGGTGGAGCTCCCGGCTCCTGGCTGCAGCCTGGTCTAGCCCTGGCCATTGGGGCCATTTGGGGAGTGACCCAGCAGGTGGGAGATTCTCTCTCTCTCTCTCATTTTCTCTCTCCCCTTCTCTCTGTAAATAAATAAATAAATCTTTAGAAAACCAAACCCACCGTGGTCTTCCCTTGCATGTCTTCATCTGGGGCTGAGTTGGAGCCAGACGGTCTTGCGGGACAGCCGGTCCATCTCAGCCCATCCAGGGACACACAGCCTTGTATCCGTCTCCACTATCCACCGCAACCCCAGGGCCCCGGACTCCACGTCCCCCTGCGTCCACTTCAGTTTCCAAAGATCCCGCCAGCCTCGTGTCTCTCAGCAGCGAGCGATAAACTCACTCACGGCAAGAAGGCGGCGGCTCCCAAAGATGGAGCGGCCGGGCACCCGGAGCGTGGGGCACCCGCCTCTCACGTGGGTGGTGGCAAGTGCAATGTTCGTGCTTCCTCTCAGAGCCAGGGCGAGACCACCCGCAGGGCCATGGCGGAGAACAGCTCCGTGTCACCCAGGGGCATCGCAGTGCTGCTGGTGAGATGGTCCGTGCTATTCGGATCCTTTGAGGGAAGAACTAAGAAATGGCTCACTGCCATCTACAAATCAAGTTAAATCTCCCCTGCTCCCCTCCACAGGAGATCGCCCCTCCCTGCGTGTTGCATTATCTGCGGGCAACAGACGCAGGCAGAGGGAAGGATGACAGGCCCTCCTGAGCAAACACAATGACGTGCTGCACATACTGTATCAGATGAAGTGAATAACGCAGGAGCCCACGCCCGTCTCTCCCGACAGCACCAGCATTGTGTGAGGCCCACGCCAGAGGCGGCTCAGCCGGACGGCTGCGTCCAAGGTGCCACCGGGATGCTTTGTGCGATGTTTCCAGTAATTCTTCAAGTCCAGAACGGGGAGGAAGGGCGAGAGGAGACTGACAATGCTTCCACGCGCAGTCGTCAGCTGGCAGAGGTCTTGGGTCTTCCCTCTCTGACAGGGGTCCGGGCGCACTTGGGGCAAAGTCGTTCAAAGGCTCCCAATGTGGTGGACTGTGGCCACTTCTGCAAGTTCTTTTATTAATGAGAGAGAGAGAGCGAGAGAGAGAGAGAGAGAGAGAGCGAGAGAGAGAGAGAGAGAGCGCTTCCATCTGCTGGTTCACTCCCCAGATGCCTCCGGAACGAGGGCTGCGTCAGGCTGAAGCTGGGGGCCAGGAACTCAGTCTGTCTCCCACATGGGTGCTCAGGGCCCAGTGTCACACTAGTAGGAAGCTGGAGTCGGGGGTAGGGCTGGGACTCACGCCCAGGCACTCTGACATGGGGTGCGCGTGCCCTGTATGGCAACTTAACTCCTGTGCCGAACGCCCGCCCCTGGCCTTTGTCACCATTTGGCAGAATGCCACCCGCTGCCCTCTCAGGAGAGCCCTCACTGCGTGTGGGTCCTTGGGGAGGGCACTGAGGGCCTGGGGTCCTCCTGGAGCAGCTGGATGTCAGCAGGTGGCCTGGGCTTGGCCGGCCCGGGAATTCCAAGTCTTGGACTAGAGGGGTTGAGAGGAGGGGCCTAGGAGGGCACACGTGTTCCCTTTGCCGTGGCTTCCCTATCTCCTCGCTGCAGTTTCCTGGGTGCTATGGCTTGAGTCTGGTGTGCTCCCCCAAGGCACGTGCTCCTGGAGTTAGGAAGCAGAAACGATCCAACTGCGGGGTTGGAGGTGGAGCCGTGGGAGTGATCAGGGCTAGACAAGGGCGTCAGGATGGAGACTCTGTAGCCGAACCCTGGTGGCTTCATAGCAGAGGGAGGCGCATGCATGCACACACACACACACACACACACACACACACTTCCTGTTCCCCTCCTGCTCTGCACCACCTCGGGACTTAGCCAGCAAAAAAGCCATCGCCAGGTACAGCACTAGACCCTTGATAGCTTCAGGAAGACTGACAATGTCCATTCGTTCCCATGCGTTTATTCCCATTGATTCTGAGACCCTGATGTCTTCCCAGTGATGAGTCCATTTCTGTTGCTTGCAGCTGAGACAGCCGATCACCTTCAGGCCACTTCCCTGGCTGTCTGGCTTCAGGTCCCGAGTCTGTGCTGTGAGCTCTGTGACCCTGGGCAGGTTCCTGGTCTTTCAGACCCGAGCGCTGTCATTCACAGATGAGGGGTGGTAGAAGCAGCCGCCCAGCAGAGGCTCCTGGTAGGAGGGTCTCTGGTTTGAAAGCTCCGCCCTGCCCCTCGCTGGCTAAACGCCTCCTTTACCTGGTCGGTAATCCTCAGTTATCTTGCAAGTCAAATGGGCATCGCATCAGCACATGCGCCCTAGGCTGTGAGGAGGACCTGAGGCTGCTGGCTAGAGGGAGCCCTCCAGGCAAGACTGGGAATAAGGAAGTCCAACCTTCCCCCAGGAAGTACCCCTCCCCCAGCCCCGGGACTACGCAGGGGAGGATTCTTACAGCGCCGGGTGGCGGGACCCATGGGATGGGGCTGGTGTTGTGATGCAGGGGGCCAGGCTGCTGTGTCAGAGCGGAGTGCTCACTATGATTCCCAGCCTGCCTTTCAGGTTGGCTGGGGACACGTGGCAGGTTCTGTGATGGTTACGGTGGGAGGGCAGGCACCATTCAGAGGGGGTCCGGGTGCCCTCTCCGCAGGGAGGGGCGTGGCCCTGCGGTGCCCCTGCCCCTGTCAGACCCTCCTTGACAAGAGCCCTCCTTGCCCTGTGGCTTCACGGACGTGATGGGTGCTCGGTCGCTGTGGCAGCACGAGCCCAGCGTGGTTAACGCACTTGCTGAGACGTGCACTGCTTGTTCTGTTGAGTGGCTGATTCCCAAGAGCAGGTCTCCGTGTTCAAGTGGGCACTCGGGGACCGCAGGGGGCAGCCAGGCTCGTACCAAACCAGGCTAAGTATCTGCCTGACCTGGGCACCGTGCGGGCTGCGCCCGAAGGAGCCGAGTAAACACAGCCTGGGAGAGGAGTCTCCTGGGGCCTCATTGTGGCTCTTGTTATCCACTAGAGAACAGCAGCGAGGGACTGCCGCGCTCCGCTCTCCCAGCAGGTGGGAGCTCGTTAGTCGGCGGGAGCCCTGTCTGTGGCGCTGCTGCCCAGGCACCTGCCCACCCCCCAAGGGGGACTGCGAGCCGACCGGTTCTCCAGCCATTGTGCGGAGTGTGCTCCCGCCGAGGGCCTTGCCGCAGCTCCGCAGAGCCCTGTTCTCGGCTCCTCCCCCTGCACCTGCCAGGCTCCCTTGCAAAGGTCAGGAAGCAGCAGGCCCGGGCTCAGCGCCAGCTCCCACCCCGAGTGCTGGGCGTGGCAGCCGTCCAGCTCGGACCTCGGCGAGAAGCCGTCCCTGCGCCCTGCTCGTCTTGGAAGGTTTTTTTTTCTGTTATTGTTGTGTTGTGTTGATCGCTCAGTGCTGAGATTTGACTCTGTGATGGAGCCAGGAAACCAGCTCAAGTCACGTCTCCCCGAGCCCCAAGCGCGTCTTCTGGAATAAAGGAGCCTTCGTGATGGCTGCCGATCTCCCCCAGGGCCCGCCGTGCCACGTGCCCCACGTGGCCCACGCCCTGTGGTTTGGCCAGGTTTGTGCTGTCTTCCACATGTGCCCTCTTCCCATCTGAACACCCAGGGCTTCCCCGGACCCCCTCCTCTGGCCCCAGCTATGCCTCCCGGATGAGTCTGGCTCTTCTGCTTTGTAAGCCAGGCCCCCGCCAGGGCAGAGGAGGAACCAGGCTGCTCGGAAGACGGCTGGCGCCCTGGGAGCTGCGCCAACAGGAAGGCTCCTCCTAGTTGGGTACAGGAAGAGCTGTGGAAGTCCCGTTGCATGCAGCCATGGTGGCTGACGTGGGTAGGCTGTGGAGGGCACCTGGTGGCCTGGTTCAGTGGCCCTTTTCCTGGGCTGTGAGACAGACAGGGGATGTCCGTTTGCCAGTAGATGGGATTCTGGCCGTACAGAGTAAGGTTAATCTGGGAGAGGGGAGGCTTCACACATGCCCCGTTCCACTCACAGGGAGTTAGCCTCTGGGAGTAGGGCAGCAGGGCTCCCACGGGAGGGAGGGGGGCAGCCCTTGTCTCCATGTCTCCCGAGGGGAGGAGCTGCACACAGCTCATTTTCAGTCTTTTCTGAAGTGACTGACACAGAGACGATGATGCTGGTCCCAGTGAAGGTGCAGTCCCCCATCCCTGGGCAGAGCAGCCAGGGTGTGTGTCCACTCCTCCAGCAACAGGTCAGCTTCCTGGTTCCCTTTATGCGGCCAAGTAAAACAGCAGACTGGGGCTTCATCATTCATGGTCCACAAACCATTTACTGTCTGTTCACCCATCCGTCCACCCACCTGTCAGTTCTCCCATCCATCCTTTTATCTGTCCATCCATCCATCCAACCATCCATCATCCATCCATCCAACCATCCATCATCCATCCATCTATCCATGTATTCACCTATCCAACAACCCATCCACTCACCCACCCACTCATCCATCAATGAATCCATGTTCCCAACAACCCATCCACTTATCCATCCACCCACACACTTCACCCAACTAACCACTCATCCATCTACCAGTCCATACAATCACCCATCTATCCACGCATACACCTACCCAACAATTCGTCCACTCATCCATACACTCATCTATCCACTCACCCACCCACCCATCCACCCACCACCCAGTCAATTCACCCACCCATCCATCCATGCAACCGACCATCCACCTGCCCAACGCATCAATGCATCACCTACCCAACAGTCCATCTTCTCATCCGTTCAAACGTCCATCTACCCAACCACTCCTCTATCCACTCAAACATCCATGCATTGATCCGTTCCATTATTCTGACATCCAAACATTCATTCAGTCATTCGTCCAGAAGGAAGTTGATTGACTGCTAGGTCCTATAGGATGGCTGTAACTGTGAAGCATAAGGAAGAGAACAGGGTGGCCGCATTCTTCACTCTTCTGTGCCTTAGACAAGCAAGGCGGCCAAGACTCAGGCAGGCCAAGCCCAGAGCACCCCAGGAGCTACGGAGGTGGGCTGGGGGACCAGAGCAGGAGGGGAGTGGCGGCCGCTCCGAGGTCATCCCCTCGGGGACCTGCAGGAGGAGGAGGGTTGAAGCCTGGGGCATCTGGGAGGGGGGCTTTCTGGAGAGCAGCAGCCAGCACAGAGCCCTGGGCAAGGGTGGCCTTGTTTCGCTTGAGGAGTAGAGAGAGGGAAGCCATGAGGCTGGCGCTTCCCCAGCAGGAGGGTGGCTGGTGGGTGACGAGGGTGGAGAGGGACGGTCCCACGACACAGAAACTTCAGGACAGGACAGAGTCTCCTACTTCATTCTAGAAACAGTGGGCGTCTGTTGGTTGTGGTGCAGGAGTGACACCACTTGAATCGTGTCTCAGAGAGGTCACTGTAGATTTTCATTGAGCAAACACTGCCTGCGTGGTGAATTCACCCAGGAGCCACAAATGTTGTAGGTACAGGAGCCAAGAAGTGCAAACTGCGGGACGGTCCTTGGCCACTGGGTTTCCTGTCTGTTGGTGCAGTTGAGGTCCGGCTCCATTTAACACCAGGGAGACCCGTGCCTGTCCACGACAGCGGGGTCCTGCCCACAGCGCGCTGCGTTCAGTGGCTCTCCCAGGGCCTCTCCTCAGCCCAGGCCTCGTTATCCTGGGTTCAGCATCTTCCTGATTATTTAAAAAGCAAAACTCATGGGACTGGAAGTGGAGTTGGGGAGCCAGAAAGCAGCAACAGAAGGCGGTGGCGGGAGACCCACATCCAGTCTCCCAGATCTTGGCCTGGCCTTGCGGCTCCGCCCCCCTCACTCTGTGTCCCTGTCCTGCAGGTGGCTCCGGGATGACATCGTCCCTCCTCCCAGTTTCCAGGGCTGAGGAAGACACCCAGGGCTGAGGCCTGCACCATGGCGTCTTGCCAGGGCAGCTCTGAACTCCGGCCTGTCCACAGGTGTTGGGACGCCCGCTGGGCTTACTCTGGGATGGCTCACTGTGGAACTCGCAAGTCTAAGATTTCCGGAGGCTGCCACGTGGTGTGGCCGGGCCTGAGAAGGGTGCTCGAGGCTGATGCAGAGATGAGAGGAGGGGAGAGGAGAGTGTGGGCGCGGGCCGGCCCAGGGCATCCACTTCAGACGCCGTCCCAGGAGCCACAACACCCTGCCCTCTGCTGGCCCCAGTTGTGTCCTCGTCCGTTTAAAGATGCCTGGAAGATTCTCTCCACAGCAGGACTCCTGCCCTGCCCCGGGCCTCGCGCCCCAGACACAGAACGGGCTCCCCGGCAGAACCGCTGCCACCCAACCCTGCACAGCCCAGGACGAGGCTGAAGAGGCAGGCTGAGGTCTCGCTGGATCGGGGCGGATCCTGACCTGGTGACCGGCGTCCTAGGACAAGAGGACCAATTTGGACATGGAGACACGGCCGAGAAGCCTCATGAAGATAGGCAGGGGGTGGAGGGTTACAGCAACACATCCACCAGGCAGACAGGAGCCGCGGAAATGGGAGGAGAGTCGTGGGGCCGTCTGCTACCTGCCCGCAGCCCGGCCTCAGCCTGCAGCCTCCAGCCCTCTGCGAGAACCAGTTCCCCTGTTGTAAGCAGCCCAGCAGTGGTGATCTGCCATGCCCCCCTGGGAGAAGGCCACACCTCCCTAAGTACGTGGGCCTCTGTACCCAGTGCTAGCGTCCCCTGCTCCTACCTACTGCTCACTGGCAAACAGCCCACACGTCCCGACACAGGTGTCAGCCGAGCCAGGTGCAAGGAAGGGGCCTGCAGGCCAGGCTGGGATCCTGCTGCCCCGGCTCCAGCTGAATCTGGGCCCTGGCCTGCGGGTCCTGTCCCCACTCCACCCCTCGAGGGCCCATCCAGACCTGCAAATGACTGGTCCATTGCGGACTGCTGGCCGAGGGACCGGAGGGTCCCTGGGCGACTTCCTCGGTCCGCTCACGTGCGTGCGGCGGCTCTGTGGCTCGCTGCAGTGACGGCTACAGGGACGGTGGGAGCGAGAGACTGCGCCCAGGCAGCCCACATCGGTGACTAAGTCTCAGTTCTGAGCTTCCCAGAGGAAACGAGAACAGCTCTGCCCTTCGCGTGCCCCGTGAGTAAAGTGGGTGTGAAACTGAAGGTGACACGGGCTGTGCCGTGGGTGGACGTTCCGGGGAGGCCCCGGGCTGGTGCACACTGTGGCAGCTGTCCAGGCCCTGCAGGACCAGAGGCTGGAACTGACATGTGGGCGTCCTGACCCCAGAGCTAGGCGGTGGCTGTGTTTGGAAACAGGGGCTTTGCGGCTCTAACGGATTAGGACAAGGCCACACCGGAGCCGGCCGACCCTGATCCAAGGTGCCTGTCATCTTTAAACAAAGAGAACGTGTGCCCGCCAGGGGCAGCAGAGGCAGGGACAGCAGCCAGGGAGGACGGCCAGCCAACAGCAGGCGCTGGCAGAGGCTCAGGTCAGATGCCCATGGTAAAAGCTCCCAAACAGGGCCGACCTGCTGAGGCCGTGACCTCAGATCCGTGAGAACACGCTTCTGCTGCCCGGAGGGTGGTGGCTGTGACGTCCGAGGTCCAGGCCCCAGCCAGGGAGCCCCAGGAGAAGCAGCGAGAGTGGGGGCTGCACACGAGGGGCGTTTCCTGCCAAGGGTGGGAGTAAGCCGGGGCCGCGGGGGCCGGCAGCTGGCGTGGATGAGTGGACATGGCAGGTGGGCGGCTCCGTGGTCAGAGGCACGCCTGGCAGGGGTCTCGCAATGCATTGCTTAGTGGGGGACAAGGGGACACACAGATTGAACAGTCTTCCTGAGCTGTCCCCAACCACACAGCACCCCTTCCTGCCCCCCACTCGTGGGCAGAGCAGTGAGATGGGGGGTGGGACCGGGACTGGGAGGTGGCAGCCCCGGTGGGGGAGGGGACCCGGCCCTCAGCCCCATGGGCAGCCCTGTTCCACCTGCATGCCGTGGGTGTCCAGGGGCCAGGAGAAATCCGAGTCTCCAGGTGCGCTCTCTGAAGTTACTGCCGGCTCGAGCTCTCTCGGGCCACCTGGAAGTGATCTTGTTTGTTGCCCGCTCCCAGGCCGTGAGTAAGGCCCCTGAGGGAGGCGCTGCTGCTGCTCCGCTCTCCCTCGTCCCTCACAGTGGCTCTAGGCGCACAGGAGCCCTGACGCTCGCCACTGTTTCCACGAACACGAGGACTCAGGGGCTTCTCCTCAGGCGGAAGTGCCTGGTGCTGCTGCGGAGATCAGCCGTGGACCCCAGCCCAGTCTGTGCGCGGGGACCCGTGAGGCCCCAGGGAGAGACAGGGGACTGTCCTCGCTCGCGTCTGGAGGGTGGCTGGGGTGACCTGCCCAGCACCAGTCAGGGTTTTAGGAGAGGACTGCACGCACGATGCATTTGCAGGTAAATGCCTTCCTGTCCTGCAGGACAGACCCGGTGCACAGCGCACTCTGCCACGATGAGCCAACATCGCCTCCACGCACCGCCATGCACCCAACCCCCACGCAGAGCAGCACTGCACCATGTCAGGGTCTGACTGGGTTGGGCTGGGGTCCTCTGACGTCATCCTGGCCATGGCAGAGCCTTGGCCATCGACGCCAGCCCCGAGGAGGGGGTCTCTGTGTAGAAAGACAAAGCACAGCAGTGAGGCCCTGAATGCAAACTTTGTATTTACAGCCCACGAGTTTATAAATATCTGTTACATTCTTACAATCTACAGTAGGTCCGCAGCTGGCCGGGGAGCCACTCGCAATGAAATGGAATATGTAGGGGTCAGCATGGAACCATGAGGGGACCACTGGACGCCAACGGCTATCCCTTGAAAGCAGTGACAAGTTGGTCACCCCGCCGGCCAAAGAGGGTGAACGTGGGGATGGCCGCAGGTCACTGGCGCACCGCATCTCGGAGCCAGCAGATGGCACCGCGGGTGGAGGGCAGAGCGTGTGGTCGGAAGGGAACCCGGGAATTTGTGCCCCCTCAGAATTCAGCTGGAGAGAGGTGGAGAGGAGGGAACAGAGAAGGGGAGGAGGAGGGAGAGGATGTGGCAGACAGACAGTTCAGACAGAGACACACAGAGACAGGGAAATGAGGAAGGAGATCTAAGGAGCGGAAGAGAAAGGAAATGACACAGAGGAAAAGCAGGAACGGACACAGGCTCAGCAGCACGGCCCCGCCCCCACCTTTCGCGGGGGCCCCTGGAGCTGACGTCAGCCGGCCCTGCAGCCTGCCTCGCAAGGCTCCTGAGAACCCTCCGCTTTCCGCCCCTCCGTCCCTGCGGGCTCTGCGCCTGGGGAAGTGCGCACCCGTCCGGGAGCCCCTGTGTGAAGCGAGGCTCAACCTCCCGGGGCGGACTGTGGGCCTGGGGCTGTGTGCGCTGCCTCCCCACCGCAGTCGCCCGTACAGCGCCTTCCTCTGTGTCTCCAAGGTGGAGGTGCCCGTCTTGGTCCACGTGATGGGGGCGGGCCTCCCACACCCCCAGAGCCCCAGCTCTGTGCCCCGGCCGTGCCCCGCAGGACACCCCGGTTTGTCTCAAGAGCCCGACAGACAGGAGAGCTGGCCAGGGTGACCCCAGCCCCGCCGCACACCGGCCCTCCTCGTCCCGGACAAGCCAGGGGAGCTTGGTGCTGACTTCTCGGTGAATTCTGCTGACTCAAAGTCAAGTCCGCCAGTGCTGGCGTCTGCCGACGGTCCCCTGGGAGGACACAAACCCTGGAGGGAGGAAGGGGCTCAGGGGAGGCTGGACGCCGCCCACCCTCGTCCCTGCCTGCTGGCTCTGGGGAGGTGGCAGTGGAGGGGAGGCTGGTGCACTTCACGCAGGGGGTGTGTGCTGCACGGAGCCTGGTTCTTGGAACTGGATGGAACTCTGCGCTCCCTCTGCTCCAGGGAGTGGCGAGTTCCAGGTGTGTGGTTACACAGATTCTAGTGACCCTCCCAGTCCCCGCTCTGCCCCTCGGTGACCCCCATGGTGGGGAGTCGGAAGCTGACAACCCGCCTCTCCAGCTGACCCTGGAGCCCCAGCCCTGCCTCTGACCACGCTCTCACTGGGCAAGAGGCCGCTCCCATACCCGGGACACTCTCCCTCCCTTCGCTAGTCTGCAGCCCCCTGCGAGCCCCCTGCGATTTGCAGTCCACAGGGCTGATCCAAGAGACGGACAGTGCGCTCTTCCAGGCCGCTCCCAAGGAACCCGGGGGCTCAGAGCTCGCCCTGCTACAAGTCTGAGCGATCTTGCCACACAGGTTGAGCCTTGAACCTCTGGGCAAGACGCCGGACGTCTGGTCTGCACCCCCGCGGGCTTGTTTCTGGGGCTCAGCCGACAGCGCCACCCGCGTCGCGTCCTGTCACTCCACGTCTCTCCCGCGGGCACCCTGGCCGCACGTCTCGGGAGTCAAGGCCCCAAGGTGAATGAGAAGGAGCGTGTGCACGTGTGCAGCTCACACGGCCTCCCGTGGCCTCGCCGGGCTGTCCCCGGGGCCCAGGGCCTGGCTCGCCCACTTCAGGTCGTCCTCGCGCCCCGTGCCCGGGGCGCTGGGCGGGGTGAGGGCGGTGAACGTGGTGAACGTCACTCTTTTCCTCCTGGAGGCCGGGGATGCGGGGGGCTCCCCTGGCCCTGTCCCGTCGCCGGCGGCGGCTCCCGGGGGCTGCAGCAGCTGCCCGTTGAGGCCCCCCTTTTGGGGGTCCGTGCTGAGCAGGTACTTGCTCTCCTCCAGGTCCAGGCCCTGGTCCAGGCAAGTCACCTCCTCCTGGGGGCTGGCGAAGTGCACGTGGCTCTCGAGCAGCTCCGTGCGGTGGCTCAGGCCCAGCCAGGCGTGTGAGTGGCTCAGGCCCTCCTGCTCCTCCACGGGCACCTGCTTGTGCCTGTACCTGAGGGCGAAGGTGGCGCAGTTGACCAGGAAGACGACGATGGCCAGGCAGAAGACGCCCAGCAGCGCGTACATGCCGATCTCCAGGTCGCTCAGGCCCTTGGACGCCTGCAGGGGGTCGCTGTCGTCCACCTCCGAGCCACCCCCGGGGGGCTCCCCTTGGTCTGGGGAGCTAGCCAGGTCCGTGGGGAAGGCCTGCCAGGGGCCGCTGTTGCCGTCCGTGGGGCTCCCCTGACCCCTCCCCCTCCAGAAGGTGGCCCGCTCGGTGGTGGCGGCCCTGCCTTCTGTGAGCCCCCGGGAAGAGCTGCCGTGGTACTGCCCCTCCGGCCGCCCCCACTCCTGCTGGGGTCTCCTGGGTCTTCGGTCGCTGATGCCGGTTTCCAGGGGAGCCCCTGGCCCCGGCTGTCCGCTGTTGCTTGTGTTGGGGGTGGCGTCGTTTTGGCCGAACTTGACCCTGACGCTGGCGGTCCCCACGGCCAGGATGCTCTTGCGCTTGGACTTCTGGCACGACTCGCTGATGGCCATCTCCACCTTCACCAGGGCGCCCTGGCCTTCCGTCTCGGCCGCGATGACCGGCCACTGGGCCTTGGGGTCTTGGTGGATGGAGACCACCTTCTCGTCCAAGGATGTGGCCAGCAGGGAGAAGTCTTTTCCGTCGTAAATGTCCAAGGGGGTGACGGAGCCGTCGCTGAACTGAACCCAGCAACTGATGGCTGCTTCCTGTTGGGTGAGATTGATGGGTCAGTCAAAGTGGGCGGGACCCAAGTCAGCACCAGGTCTCAATGGAGCAGGCAGACAGCGGCTCAGGAGCCAAGGAGGGGCGTCCACACAGCCTGCAGACGGGAGCCAAGGAGGACCAGGGGCGGAGGGAATTCTCAGTGACGTACGCGGCTGCGGTGCAGCGCCAGCGCCCCCTAGCGGGAGCTGCCATCTTCCCTGGCAGTGTGAGAGCAGCCCCAGGCGGGCAGGGCCCACTCTGCACAGCCAGCAGCTGCGTGTCTGAGGACATCGCTGGCCAGTGGGGCTGCTTACGAACTCTACGTCTGCAAACGAAAATTCCGTGATCCCTTATTCTTGGGTGGCCTGAACCCCAAGTCCCGCTTTCGTATCACTGATTGAAGACCCTTGACTCAACCAGGACGCCCTGGGTGCCCCAGGGGATTTGGCTGTCCTGGGTCTGCAGGGAGGGGCTTGTTCTGAGCCGGGGGGGGGGGTACAGCTCGGCTTGGTGGTGAGCTCAAGCAGCCGGGCACAGAGCAGCGTCCTGGTCGGGGCTCTGTGGGTCTGCCTGAAGCTGCATGCCCCGTCCCGCCCGCGGGAGGATTTGGGAGCTGGAAAGGCGGCTGGGCCCAAGGGTGGTGCAGCCCCCAACCTCCTGGCTTCTGACTTTGCTGCTGCAGCCAGCTTGCTCTGTGAGCCCTGGAGACGGACCCAGTCTACACAAGTGAAGACGTCACCGTGCCGGGCCGTCAGCTGCGGGCCTGCTGCTTCCGCCCGCTGCCCGCCCTCCTGGAGAACCCAGATCAAGGAGCTAGGCCCTGCCTGCCTGCCTACGGCTGCTCGGAGCCAGGCAGACAGCTGCTATGGGAGCTGTTCACCTCCGCTGCGCCGAGCCTGCCTCGGCTCGCTCCCTCTCTCCCTCTCATTTGAAAGAAGAAATGCATCAGGGAAGTCCTACGTGGGAGCAGCCGTGCGACCACGTATGGGGAAGAGCCCGGGCTTGGCCGATGAATACTTGTGCCACTGGGCGGTGGCTGGGGCCGGCTGCTGACCGGAACACCCCGTGGGGACACGGTGCAGAAGCCACGGGACAGGACACGCGTGCAGGGAACTCCAACGTGGCCTGGATGCTGTGAAGCCGCACAGGGGACGGCGTCACCCAGGCCCGCGAGGGAGCAGGGTTCAGGGTCGGGCGCTGAGCTAGCTCTGCATGCCGGGAAGGGGCTGCTCTCTGGCCTTGGCCTGGCTGGGTCTCACGCGGTCACCTGACTTTGTCACCCCGCTGACGCAGGAGGAGACCTCTGCTGGCTGCCCTGTGCCATCTGTCGCGCACATCCTGGCTGGCCCCGTTCCTGGAGAGGCGGAGGCTTGCACTCCTGAGCCCCTCGCTTTCGGGGGTCTCCAAACGCCAGGTAAGGGTGACAGGGCCTCAGTGGCAGGGACAGGCAGGGGCCGGGAGGCTCTGGACGAGCACACACGGGTTTCTGTGAGTAAGGGGCGATGGGGGCCAGCGCTGTGGGTGCCTGGCTCATGCCTGGAGCCAATCACGGGTGTGGCAATGCCTTCCTCTGCTACCCTCCCTGTCCCCGACCTGCAGTCCAGGCCCCAGGACTTGGCCTCACTGTCAGCCCCCAGGCACGGCAGGTCCGGGCCAGGGCCGCCTGCACGGTGCAGGGAGGGAGTGCGCATGGCCCAGGGCCAGCCTGCGGCACCGCCAGTGTGGCGTGCGGGACGGGCGCGGGCTCCAGGCTGTGGTCTCCTGCGGCCTGTCGTTGTTCACCTAGCACAGGACTTTTTTTTTTGCAACTTGATTTGTGGGCGCCGGCAGGCGTGGGGCCGAGCTGCCGCCTGTTTCTGAAGCCTCCGGGGAGACTGAGAAACACTCCCGTGGGAGCTCGCCGCCTGGGAGGCCACCGTGATTTGCCTGTCCTTCAGTGTCCATGTCCCAGAGGTCACAGGGAGGGCCGGAACACCCCCAATTTCCACGTCGCTGCCCCCTCACCTGCTTGGGCCTCTGCAGCAGCTCCTGGGCCACAGCTGTGGCAAAGATGGCTCTGTTGCTGCCCGGGCTGAGCTGCAGGGACAGCGACAGCCCCGTCACCAGCTGCACCCCGAGGTCCGTGATGGTCACCCTCTCGTCCAGCACGGTGACGGTCTTCTCAGCCAGGATGGCATCCGACAGAGGCGACAGGATCTAGGGGCGGGACAAGGGGAGGTTTCATGCGGGCCCCACGGTCCACAGATGATGCTCTGTGCCTGGGTGGAGATCCGGTCTCACCCCGCGGCCTCCTGAGCAGCAGACTCTGCAGTGGGGTGGGGTGGGTGGGGCTTGTTGCCCCTCACTAGGCCACAGGTGGGCCCCGCCCTGCAGCTCCTCCTCGACAGGGGGCGTTGGGATTCTCATGCATTTCAGACCTAACGTTAGGCTTCTACGGCACAACTGGCAGCCTGCTCCTCCGCCCGAGTCCTCGCCGCTCCCTGCCGCCGGCCTCCCGGGAAGGAGCTGGGTCGGCTGCCCCGTTCAGCCCCCCCCACCTGCTCCCCTCCCGGCTGTGCCTCTGGGCGCCTGTGCAGGTCACTCCCGTTCCACGGCCCCGGCACGCGGACTTTCCTCCCAGGTGAAGCCTCCTGCTTCCCACGCCTGCCGGCCTTCCCGAGTGGCTCTGCTCCACACCTGCCACCACCCCAAGGGGCTCCAGCCTCGAGGACCCCTCACGCCGGCTGCCCGAGAGACCTCAGACCTCGTAGGGCAGGGCGTTGGCAACAGACGCCCTCCTGGTTCTCAGACCCAGCTGAGTGGCCCCAGACCAGAACGGGGTGAGTGAAGGCGCTGGTTTCCACCGGGTGTGGCACCCTGTCCCCCAGCGGCCGTGCCACCCGGCCAGCAGAGCTGTGACTTCCTCCCGCCCTCAGCAGAGTCCTGGAGGCCCCAGTTCTCGTCCTGCCTGAGGCAGAGGGGGCATGGACTTCCACCCCTGGAGGCTGTGTGGGGACGGCATCAGTGAGCTGGGGTGGCAAGCAGGTGGCCCAGGAGGGCAGCTTACTTCCTGTGACGGTGGCCGCTTAAGGGGCAGAGGGTGTGGGAGTGAGCAGCCAGAGGAGCCGGCCCGGGGCTCCTGGCGTGGAGCAGCACGCGGGGAGTGCAGCATCCTGGCTTGCCATCGTGCCCGCATCTGGTTGCTGGGCAACCTTCACCCCATCCCAAGTGACAACAGACAGCAGCTGCCTTTCGGCCCAGCCCTGGGACCTCCTACCTGGAGGGTGGTCATCCCCAGCTCCTGCCCGACCAGGATCTGGCCTCCCTGCAGCGTGGCGATCCTGGGCTCCTCCACCTGCATGAAGTCACGGACGAGCTCCGTGATGTCCACTTGCCAGTCCGAGCCCAGCAGGTGGGCCAGGTGTCCCCCGGGGCCAGCCGCCTCGGCCACAAACTGCGTCAGGACCCGCACCATGGCGTGCTGGTACTGCAGGGTGCAGCCGCGGCCCCTCCGCTCCTCGTCTTCCTCTTCCTCGCTGTCCCGGACCGGCCTGTCGAACAGTCAGCACAGTTAGCAGCCGACCACTGCCTGGACCGGCTTCCTGGAGCTTCGAACCGCGAACCCGCCTCCGCGGAGCTGCCGGCGTGGCACAGGCTTGGGCGGCACAGACTGGTGTGCAGGGCGCTGGGCCAGCTGGGCTGCCGTAGGGCACCAGTGCCGGCCAGTGGGCCGGGTCGGGGTGGTGGCAAGCGGAGGCGCGCTTTCCCTAGCGGCCGCACCTCCTGGCTGCTCCTCTGTGCGATGTTCTTTCCTCAGGCACGGGCTGGCCCTGGTGACGTCACTGCGGCTTCCACCCCGATTCTGTTCTATTTCCTTGGTTCTGGGCAGCCTGCCTATGGAGCGCCACATGATGGAGCATTGCCTCGACCAACAGCCAGAGGATCCACAGCTCTCCGTCCAATAGCCAGTGAGGAGGCGGGGCCCTCCACCTGACAGCCAGTGAGGAGGCGGGGCCCTCTGCCTGACAGCTAGTGAGGAGGCGGGGCCCTCAGCCCTCAGCCCGTGAGGAGGCGGGGCCCTCTGCCTGACAGCTAGTGAGGAGGCGGGGCCCTCAGCCCTCAGCCCGTGAGGAGGCGGGGCCCTCTGCCTGACAGCTAGTGAGGAGGCGGGGCCCTCAGCCCTCAGCCAGTGAGGAGGCGGGGCCCTCCACCTGACAGCCAGTGAGGAGGTGGGGCTCTCAGCCCTCAGCCAGTGAGGAGGCGGGGCTCTCAGTCTGACAGCTAGTGAGGAGATGGGGCCCTCCACCTGACAGCCAGTGAGGAGGCGGGGCCCTCAGCCCTCAGCCAATGAGGAGGCGGGGCCCTCCACCTGACAGCCAGTGAGGAGGCGGGGCCCTCAGCCCTCAGCCAATGAGGAGGCGGGGCCCTCCACCTGACAGCCAGTGAGGAGGCGGGGCCCTCAGCCCTCAGCCAATGAGGAGGCGGGGCCCTCCACCTGACAGCCAGTGAGGAGGCGGGGCCCTCAGCCCTCAGCCAATGAGGAGGCGGGGCCCTCCACCTGACAGCCAGTGAGGAGGCGGGGCCCTCAGCCCTCAGCCAATGAGGAGGCGAGGCCCTCCACCTGACAGCCAGTGAGGAGGCGGGGCCCTCCACCTGACAGCCAGTGAGGAGGCGGGGCCCTCCACCTGACAGCCAGTGAGGAGGCGGAGCCCTCAGCCTGACAGCCAATGAGGAGGCAGGGCTCTCAGCCAGTGAGGAGGCAGGCCCCTCAGCCCTCAGCCAGTGAGGAGGCGGGGCCCTCAGCCCTCAGCCAGTGAGGAGGTGAGGCCCTCCACCTGACAGCCAGTGAGGAGGCGGGGCCCTCCACCTGACAGCCAGTGAGGAGGCGGGGCCCTCAGCCCTCAGCCAGTGAGGAGGTGGGGCTCTCAGTCTGACAACCAGTGAGGAGGCGGGGCCCTCCACCTGACAACCAGTGAGGAGGCGGGGCCCTCAGCTCTCAGCCAGTGAGGAGGCGGGACCCTCAGCCCTCAGCCAGTGAGGAGGTGGGGCGCTCAGTCTGACAGCCAGTGAGGAGGCGGGGCCCTCAGCCCTCAGCCAGTGAGGAGCTGCCTCCTGCCAGCAGCCCTGGGAGTGCAGTGACAGCAGCTCCTTCCTGACCTGGGCCCTCAGGTGAGACCACTGCCTGCAGGAGCCCCGGCTCTGGGCCCCGCTCAGCCGTGCCTGGGTTCCTGACCCCGGCCGCTCCCTGGTGAGTGGCGTGGGTTCCCGGCCCCGGCCGCTCCCTGGTGAGTGGCGTGGGTTCCCGGCCCCGGCCGCTCCCTGGTGAGTGGCGTGGGTTCCTGACCCTGGCTGCTCCCTGGTGAGTGGCGTGGGTTCCCGGCCCCAGCCGCTCCCTGGTGAGTGGCGTGGGTTCCCGGCCCCAGCCGCTCCCTGGTGAGTGGCGTGGGTTCCTGACCCTGGCTGCTCCCTGGTGAGTGGCGTGAAGCTCCGGGGCTGTTTCAGAGCACTGGGGTTTGCTGCAAGCTGAGGGTGGCTCACACGCAGGGGCTGTGGGCGACGGGCACAGCCCCGCACAGGCACCCCCGGGGGCCGTGAGCATCCAACCCCGAGTGAGGTGGGCAGGGCCAGGAGGGGTGTCAGTGTGCCCCCACCCACCCTCTGCTCCTGACGCCTGCTCAGCTCACTCTCCACCCGGACGACATCTGCTCGGCTCTGACAGGCTCTCGTGCTGCTTCTGAGCCAGAGAGCTGCCGGCTCCACCACCGGTGCCGTGGCCAGTCCGTCCCTGTGGGCTCTCCTGGACCCCGCCCTCCCAGCTTGGCCGGAGAAACCCCAGTGGTGCAGCCTTCATCCTGGAAGGTCCTCCTCCTCCCAGAGCCTTCAAGACGAAAGGGGATGGGACCGGAAAGTGATCTGTCGGGTGAGATCCAGGAGTACCTCCCTGTCCATGCGACCCAGGAACACCTCCCTGTCCATGTGATCCAGGAGTAGCTCCCTGTCTATGAGATCCGGGAGTACCTCCCTGTCCATGAGATCCAGGAACACCTCCCTGTCCATGCGATCCGGGAGTACCTCCCTGTCTATGAGATCCGGGAGTACCTCCCTGTCTATGAGATCCGGGAACACCTCCCTGTCTATGAGATCCGGGAACACCTCCCTGTCTATGAGATCCGGGAACACCTCCCTGTCTATGAGATCCGGGAACACCTCCCTGTCTATGAGATCCGGGAGTACCTCCCTGTCCATGAGATCCGGGAACACCTCCCTGTCCATGAGATCTGGGAGTATCTCCCTGTCTATGAGATCCGGGAGTACCTCCCTGTCTATGAGATCTGGGAGTACCTCCCTGTCTATGAGATCCGGGAGTACCTCCCTGTCTATGCGATCCGGGAGTACCTCCCTGTCCATGAGATCTGGGAGTACCTTCCTGTCCATGCGATCCGGGAACACCTCCCTGTCCATGAGATCCGGGAACACCTCCCTGTCCATGAGATCCGGGAGTACCTCCCTGTCCATGCGATCCGGGAGTACCTCCCTGTCCATGCGATCCGGGAACACCTCCCTGTCCATGAGATCTGGGAGTACCTCCCTGTCCGGATGAGCCAGGCACGCAGCCAAGGCTGGGCAGGGTCTGTCCCCTGCTCGGGTGGACACTGCCCTCTTCCTGGTGTCCACCCTGTGCTCCAGGCTGGGCTGCCCTCTTCCCCTAGGGGCCCCAGCTGCAGCCGGGCACCATGGCGGAGACCTGGGCAGTGCCCCGGTGTGTTCTGTCCACGTGGCCACAGCGAGTGGACCAGGAGTGGGCACTGGTGACAAGGCAGGGCTCCCGGCCAGGTCTCTCCCTGCAGGGTTGGGAGTTGGGTGGGGGCTGCACTTGCTGCTGGAGTTGCAGTGGGGGTAGGAGGGAAGTGGGGGGCCCCACGAGGAAGCCGGGACATCGCTGAGAGATGGGGGAGACTCCAGTCCTCCGTGGGCCACGTGAGTCCTGGGGTCCGGGCCTGAGGCGAGCCAGCCTGGAGACGCCCCTCACCTCAGAGCGCCGACACGGACGAGCCACCCACCTTTTGCTGGAGACGATGGGCACCCTCCAGCCCTTGATCTGATTGAGCTCGGTGTCCGAGATCTCGATGTGCAGTGGGAGCCGGGGCACCCACACCGTCATCCCCAGGGGGCTGCTCAGGTGCTGGTAGGTGAAGCTCACCTCCACGCCCACCTTGCCTTTCATCTCCTTCCCGTTGACGAACACGAAGTCACATCTGTCGGAGACCTGGGAGGGGGCGGAGAGACGGGGAGGGGCCACTCAGATCCCTGCAGCCCGAGGGGCGGGGCCCAGAGGAGGGAGGCGGGCCTGGTGTGAGTAGGCAACTGCGTCCCAACAGAGCACGTCTGGGACTCTGTCAGCGTGACCATGACCAGCTAAGGAGCCGCAGCCGGCCAGCCGCAAAGGCAAGTAACCGGAAAAGGAAAAGCTTTGACATTTCAGAGGCGCCTGCTGGGAGATAATGGCCACACTCAAGGCGGGTCACAAGTGCAGCAGGTCGCTCGGTTACCATGTGTGCATACGCGCGTGTGTGCATGCATGTGTGTGTGTGCATTTGTGCATGTGCATATGTGCGCGCATGTGTGTGTGCATATGTACGTGTGTACATGTGCACGCATGTGCGTGTGTGCATATATGTGTGTGTGTGGTGGGAACCCTGAGTCGCAGGCACCCAACGCACTGGGATTCCCGGCAGTCACCAGGCCGACCTTGAGCGTGCATGCACCCCCGTAGTGGGACTGTGTGCACTTGGACCAGCGTCTCCATCTCCCCTGACCTGGCCCCCGGTCTCCTGCCCTCTGTTTCTGTGAGTGCGGAACACCAGGCCGCCGTGTGTGTGTGCGCGTGTGCATGCGCATGTACATGTGTGTGCATGTGTGTACATGTGTGTGTGCGTGTATATACGTGTGTGCATGTGTGTGTACGCGCGCACACGTATGCACACAGCACTGTCACCACATGGGTATTCACAGATGTGGGTGGTTTTCAGTTCGTGACTGTTGGGGATCAGCGCCTTAGGGACTGAGAGATGTGGCGATGCCCCTTGGTCCCACGTGCACCGCACCCGTCCTCGCGGCAGGGAGGCAGAGGGGCCAGCGCGAGGTCCGGGCTCCCAAAGGCAGGGTCTGTGCTGCCGGCTCTGACGGTGCGAATGCCCAGGGCTCTGGAGGCGGTGCAGCCCTGCCGGCCTCCACGTCGGCCCAGGGAGCCTGACTTGGGACTTCCGACCTCCAGACCGGGAGAGGAGAACCGGGTTCCCCTTCATTGCCAAGCCTGCGGCGGTAGCAGCAGGAAGCTAAAGGGTGGGGGGACATGCAGAGCCAGGACAGCGCCCCCTCGCCCTGGGGCTTCACGGGGAGGGGAAAGGAAGCCACTTACAGAGCACCCAGTGTGTGCCCACCCGGCTCGAGACCACCCGCTCGCAGGTGCTGCTGCTGTCTCACACCAGGGATGGGGACGGGAGGCCTGGCGATCTTCAATCACTTTTCCCAAGGACAACGGCGGGGCAGGGGCAGAGAAAGGCTCAGTGCTGGGCGGGCGGCCGCCTCCCCCACGGCAGGTGCGTCGGCCTGCAGTCTTTTCAATGCTGCCGGGCTCCCTCTAGCACTCGAAGGGGCGTGAAGAAAAGCAGAACCGCGATGGCCAGGCTGCTGGGACGTGAGAGCAGGCCTTTCCCACGAAGGTCCCTCTTATCCGCGACGAGGCAGCCAGGACACGAGAGCACAAGGGGCTATTGTGAGGCCTGGCCCTGGGGTCGGGGATCAATAACTCAGAAGAGAACGAGTCCATTTATGAGTCGAAGGACTCTGTCCCCATCACAACCCGCCAGTAATGGCAGCACTTGCGTGCGATTGAACAGCCCCGTTATCAGGATACACGGCCCGCCACGGCTCTCCTCGCTGCACAGGCCGGAGAGTCTGCACCGACCCCTGTCCTCTTCCGAGTCTTCCCTGCTAACCCCGGCTGCACCCGGTGCCAGTGCCGTGGACAGAAAGAAAGGAGGGAGGGGGCCAGCATTGTGGCGAAGTAGGTTAAGCCACTGTCTGCGGTGCTGGCATCCCATGTGTACACCGGTTCTAGTCCTGGCTGCTCCACTTCTGATCCAGCTCTCTGCTATGGCCTGGGAAAGCAGTGGAAGATGGCCCAAGTCCTTGGGCCCTTGCACCTTGCGGGAGACCCAGAAAATGCTCCTGGCTCCTTGCTTTGGATTGGCCCAGCTCTGGCTATTTTGGCCACGTCAAGTCCTTGGGCCCTTGCACCTTGCGGAGAGACCCAGAAAATGCTCCTGGCTCCTTGCTTTGGATTGGCCCAGCTCTGGCTATTTTGGCCACGTGGGGAGTGAACTAGCGGATGGAAGGCCTTTCTCTCTGTCTCCCTCTCACTGTCTGTAACTCTACCTCTGCAATAAATAAAAATGTTAAAAAAAGAAAGGAGGGGAGGGGGGTAAGAAAGTGAGTGGACTGAGACGAACAATGAAGGAGAGAGGCGAGAGAGAGATGGAGAGACAGAGAGAGAAGGAGAGAGGGAGAGAGAGAGAGAGAGGAGAGAGATGGAGGAGAGAGAGGGAGAGAGAGGGAGAGAGATGAGAGAGAGAGAGAGAGAGGAGAGAGAAGAGAGAGAGAGAGAGATGAGAGAGGAGACGAGAGAGAGAGAGAGAGATGGAGAAGAGGAGAGAGAGGGAGAGAGAGGAGGGAGAGAGGAGAGAGAGATGAGAGAGAGGGAGAGAGATGGAGAGAGATGGAGAGAGAGAGGAGAGGAGAGAGAGAGAGAGAGAAGAGAGGGCGAGAGAGGGAGAGAGGGAGAGAGGAGAGAGAGAGAGGGAGAGAGAGAGGGAGAGAGAGGGAGAGAGAGGGAGAGAGAGGAGAGAGGAGAGAGGAGAGAGAGGGGAGATGAGAGAGGGAAGAGAGAGGGAGAGAGGGAGAGAGAGAGGGAGAGAGGAGAGAGGAGAGAGAGAGAGAGAGAAGAGGAGAGAGGAGAGAGAGAGAGAGAGAGAGGGAGAGAGAGGAGAGAGAGGGAGAGAGGGAGAGAGGGAGAGAGAGAGAGAGAGACGAGAGAGAGAAGGAGAGGAGAGGAGAGAGGCGAGAGAGAGAGGGAGAGAGAGGAAGAGAGAGGAGAGAGCAGGAGAGAAGGGAGCGAGAGGGAGACGAGAGGAGAGGAGGAGAGAGAGCGAGAGAGAGGGAGAGAGGGAGAGAGAGAGAGAGAGGAGGACGAGAGGAGAGAGAGGGGAGAAGAGAGGAGAGAGAGGGAGAGAGAGAGGGAGAGAGAGGGAGAGAGAGGAGAGAGAGAGAGAGAGGGAAGAGAGAGGGAGAGAGAGAGAGAGAGGAGAGAGAGAGAGAGAGAGAGGAGAGGGAGAGAGAGAGAGAGAGGGAGAGAGAGAGGAGAGAGAGAGGGAGGGAGAGAGAGGAGAGGGAGAGAGGGAGAGAGAGGGAGAGAGAGGAGAGAGAGGAGAAGAGAGGGAGAGAGGGAGAGAGAGGAGAGAGAGAGGGAGAGAGAGGAGAGAGGAGAGA